>CAOJBJ010639026.1:0-24252 GCA_948291685.1 Euphorbia celastroides
TGGAGGAAGACGGAACGATAAGCGAGTTTCAACAAGAGCTGGTGCAAATGGCGGCGGTTATGAATGGAGATCATACCAAAGACATATTTCCACACAAACTTGTGGAAGACATGAAAGTTTCGGTGGCTGCCAAGTATGTGGAGGATGCTTTCGTCAAGTTTCGTGAAGTCTGTGAGATTGCCAAGCAAAATGGACATGACGAAACTCAAATCATTGCTGTTGAAACCATTTCACAGCCCAACGAGACTCCTCCTGCTGCTTCCTCTTCTTCTTCCAATTCCTTCTTTAAGAAGCTCTTTTCTTGCTTAATTTGTGATAATTAATCATCATTTCCTTAATTTCTTACTTTTCAATTCAATTCTACCATTGACCATTAAAAAAACAAAAAGAAAAGAAAAACAAAACTTGAGTTGTATTTTACTTTAGATGTGCGGAACATGAAATTTACAAGTCAATAATTTCATGAGAAGATATCCCTTGCATGGTATAAGACTATAAGTACTATATATGTTGCACTTTATGTATACTAGAAGATAACTTTATGAAAATTCGACTTGTACTATTTCTAATGAAAAGCGGTATTAATTTTCTATTTTTCCATCACGACTGTTTGACTTATACATGAATTATTCCCTATTAAAAATTCGTTAATCATAACTTTCTCTATCCTAAATAATTTGAATTTTTTAACCTAAAATCACTATTTCTCTCAAAATCACTTTTTTTAGTATATTATTATACAATTTTTTTTGTCTTCAAAACATGATTAAACTCTCTGTATTTTCGACTAAGGAAAATTTCTAAACATTGCATAACCTTCTTAACTTTTGAATAACCTCGCATAATTTCCTTATAACGTATTTAAACCACTCTATAAAATTGTACAACTTTTACTAAATATTGCCTTCTATAACCTCGTACAACCTTTTATAGCTAGTGTTTTCATACTTGAACCTCATCATATAACCTTTTAAAAGCTTTGTATAACTTGCTTTTATTTAATCAAACCATTATGTAACCTTGTAAAACTTGATATAACTTTTTATTACCTAGATTAATCTGGCTTAAACCTGATGAAAATTGTGGATTCGAACCACATTCAAAATGGATTGAAGATTTTCTTTTCAATTAAATGTAAGCTTATATTAGACAATTTTTTTAAAAAAAAATAATTGGTTGAATCGGCCGGTTCAAACTGGTTGAACCAGTCAAACTATGAATTGTTGGTTGATGTAACCGGTTCAACATTCGATCCGACTGCATGTTTTAGGTTTTTAATTTTATATTTCTGTAATTTTAATTTTAATTTTAATTTTAATTGATTGATTAATTTCTACTCTGTCTAAGGCTCTGTTCTCTTTAATTTTTAAAACCTGAATTGAACTGAACTGAACTGAATGGACCTTAACTGAACTGAACTCAACTTAATTTGTTTATGTTATTTTTTCAATTAAAATTAATGGACGTGATCTAAACTGAACTTAGTTGAACTGAATGGATAAAGATCTATGATAATAGATTCAAGAAGCTGTCAGGTCTTTCTTAAAGTATATATATAGACAAGGTTTTGACAGGGTCAACCTCGAGTAGTCAAAGAAAGGACTTCTTCCAATGTTTCATGGAATTAATCTTTCTAAATCTGAGTGTTTGAGAACACAAGAAGAGAAACTACACATGTAAAACCTCAGGTTTCCGCCACAAGGTTTTATCATGTAATCTATTGTTGAAATAAACTTTCTCAAGAGTCTAAATTTATTTAAATGTTTGTAGTTTCTGATAATTGAAGAAAATAAAATTTTTCCTGCGATTATAATTGAACATTCAAGCAAGAAATATGATAGACAATAGTACGTCGCCTTAACCCTTTTTCCAAGCCTTGAAATAACATGATCAACTAGGGGTTTGATTGAAGGGCAATGCTTGTCTTCTCGTTTGATATCAGATTTAATTACTTCAATCTGTCATATCCCACCTGTAGTTTGCGACCTTCGATCAAATTTCTGCAAATTGGAGATACAATCCTCTAAGCTGCGGGCTATGGCTGAGGATTTGGTGATGCAGTCTGCTCATAAGGAAGATAAATTGGTTCAAGTGACTTCTGTTAAGGAATGGCCGAGGCTTGTTCAAACAAAGCTGAAGGATGCGGATCAAGTTATGAAGCAACAAGAACCATTTGTGAAACTGCTCTGTTTGGGGGAGGTCTGTTGCTGCTGCTTTTTCTATTCATTGGGAAGGGAGGTTGATCGCCTCATTATTGAGGTAAACTTACTGCTTCAAAACTATGACTTTGATCTCACATGCACTGCTACTCCTTGTGTTATGAGGATGGAAATTCCTTTAGGGAATTTTATAACATCTGATGTTTTTGAGGATTTCATATTGTCTGAACTTATCCCCATAGCTACTGTGAAGTAAATTATATAAACATTAAAGACAGAAGAAGTATGAAAAATGGTGTTGGGTTCAGTTAAGGAAATGGGGGACCTCCAATTCTCGTCTTTACTCTGCTCTTCATTTCATCGATCGCATTTCATCAATCGATCCTTAGGAATAATGCCTCCTAAAGTCCGTCCATGCGGCTCATGCACTGCCCAAAGATGCACATGCCATGTCAGGTGTTCTATGGCACCCATTTTTCCTCGCAACAGTAGGCATGCAAAGGAAGACTGTGAAACAATATTAGGCGTGTTTCCTACCGGCTATGTCGTGAATACAATCGATCTCAACAATGAAAACATGAAACAAACAATGGCACGTGCCTTTCTTTTTGATGCTAAAGCACGGGATCGTTATCCGCAGCTCGGATCATTTGGTTTGATTGCTACTTTATCATCTCAGGTCGTTGCACTGAAGGCAGTCCTGGGTGAGAAAAATATTCCCCTGCATCCTCTACCGAATGATCCCAATCTTGAACAAATCAGAAGTATGGAGTATAAAGAGAACTTATTACAACAGATTGAGAGAGGAAACACATTCATTCAACCTCAGTCAAACTCAGTCAACCTTATTTAGCAATATCCTAGTCAACCTTATCAAGAAATACTTGAAATTATCGGTGCAATTGTGCAACATGGTGTGGGGGACACAAAAGTTCAACATTTGAGGACTTATGAGTAAGAACTTTAAGGAAAACAATTTTTTTTGCTTTGCATCGGCCTTTTTTCATTACAGTTCAGATACTCCTCTTACAACAATGTCTTTTTCTTGAATGGCGAGCCACTTTTCCAACAAGCTTGGTGATAACTCTTCAATGACGTGTCACGGTTGATGAATCACTAGCAATAAGTGCTTTTGTTCGGCGGCCACAATGTGTCATCACCCTCCATTAGGCGCATTGCCACACCAAAACAAGCCCTAATAACTTGGGATTTCCAGCACACGCTGACACAATTTTTTCATTTAGTCGTTTTACCCAAAAGCTTAAGCTGATAGGTCCCCAGTTCTACAAAAGGTTGTGGATTACCTCATCACAGGGGTTAGGACTGATTTGGATGCTTTACAGGCCTTGTTTCCAGCACAAAATCAGTGATTAGGTGAAACTTATGGTTTTCATTTACTGTTTGAGAATTTATTGTTTGTTCTGGTGTGATTTCTACTGAGTATTTTAGATAAATAAAGGATCCGTGGTATCGATTTTGTGAAAAAAATGTTGTAAAATTGTGTTGCTTGAGAAACTTGATATTTTTTCTAATGTTTGGATTGTTGGATTTCTGATTCGATTTGTTGTCACTGCGGCTTGTTTCAACCTATAGGAGTTGAGACTCCGGA
This sequence comes from Euphorbia celastroides, assembly GCA_948291685.1. NCBI lineage: Eukaryota > Viridiplantae > Streptophyta > Magnoliopsida > Malpighiales > Euphorbiaceae > Euphorbia > Euphorbia celastroides. Next base: position 3,769 of record CAOJBJ010639026.1, read on the forward strand.
ATTTCTATATGACAAAATTTTAATGTTTCTTTACTTGCATGAAAAATTTAGGTTAAGGGTTGACAACTAACCCTTGGTTCGGGCTTTTCTAATGTTTGTGGCTGCATATAAACTAGTGCTTTACTTTCGAATGATTGAAGTTTTAGTCTAGTGGTTAAGATGGAATTTAAGGATTTTTAGATTTCAGGTTCGAATCACATCCGAGTGGATTGAGGATCTTTCTTTCAATTTAATATAAGCTCATAAATGGAGTTATTGAAAACTTATCTGTCTATTTAATATTTTTATTATGCTATCTCTTTTAGCAAGATCGTCTAAATCCGAAGCCTTAAGCTAATGGCACTAGGAAACATATTAATGTATTAGTTTTTGCTTGATAAATAAAAAAAGTTATGGGTTAAATGCATATTGAATTGATACTGAGTATTTTTCTTGGCATTTCCGAAACAAACAATTTATGTTTTTTAAGAAGTTGAGATTGGAAATCCGGCCTCAAATATATAATAATAAACAAAAGTGAAAAGAAAGAAATTAAGTGAACCGAAACACTGGTTAGCAAGATTAAATTATAAAAGAAATTATGGATGAAAATTTCCAATAAACCAAAATATGTGGCTAATCACCAACGGAATAACAAATATGTAAAAATGACAAAATTGTATGACCTATGAATTTTTTTTGTTCCTTTTCGTTATAATTCGTGACGGGCACTCTTAACTAAATTGAACCAACTATTGCAGTGTATTATTGTTTTAATAATTGAAAATGAAAATGGGATTGATAAAAACCCGAAAGGTCTTGTGCCAACATACAGGGAGTTTTTGCCTCGTAAATTTGAACATAAGCGCGATTCAGGTGAGTAGAAGATGAGTTGTGGCGATAGTAGCTTCAGCGAAGAGCAGCCGAACCTTCAACGACGCCATTGCTGCATATCTCACGAGCTTCTCAAAGCAGCCACCTCTCAACCTTCCAAAATCGCCGTCATTCATTCTACTTCGTCCGTCGGCGATCGCAGTTCCACCTGTTCTACTCCGCCGGTCTATGAAGGAGACCAATGCTTTACCTTCTCCACAATTCTAAACTCTGTTCACCGCCTCAGCCGTCGCCTCCGCTCTCTTCTAGACGCTGCTGGTAAGCCTTTTCATCCGCCTCAGCTCCCCTGATTCATAGCCCATGAGGCAATTTTAATCATCGTCGAGGTTACTTTAAATATTGCAGGTAAGTCTAGTTATGGTGAGCAGAGCTTAGCTGGTGTAGATGAACCTTTCGTATCGTTTATGCCGAGATTAGGGCAAGCTTCTGACGATAGGAAATTCTATAGACCAAAAATAGTGGGATTATATATGCCTCCTTCTGTTGAATATATAATCTCTGTTTTTTCGGTTTTGAGGTGTGGAGAGGCTTTCTTGCCTCTTGATCCTTCATGGCCGCAAGATAGAATATTATCCACTATTTCTTCTTCGGATGCTGATCTTATTATCACTTGTGCTTCATCGTTTAGTAAGGCAGGTGTTTGTGAGCTTAGTGAACAGAATTGGCTTGTTGAGAATGGTGTTTGTCCTGTGTTTTGTTTTTCCATGGAAGAAAGCCTTGAAGAGCATGTCTCTCCATTACCCTTAGTTTGGCCGTGTGAAAAGGAGAAGCAGAGATTGTTTTGCTATTTGATGTATACATCTGGATCAACTGGACAGCCTAAAGGTGTTTGCGGAACAGAACAAGGTAAGCGTTTGGAGTTGCTTGGGTTTTCTGCTATGCTATTTGTTGTCCATTTAGTGGTTGCTACAGCTATGCCATTTTGTGCTATGAACAAGAATGATTTGAATTGCTTTTCCTTTTATAGAATCAATGCTATGGTTTAATTTGGGTCAATTTGTGGAGTAAATTTTTCCGGAACCATCATAGTATAAAATCAAATTTGGAGGAATTTGAGGTCTTCTTGTATATTGAAATCAATGGATAACTTTCCATGCTCTTTTGATTTGCTGATTCCATTCTTTCTTGGCTAATTTCGTCATCTTGTCATCTTCTATAAGATGAAAGAATTAGCAAAATGCAACGACCTTCACACGACTTTCTTTAAAGTTTGATGTATTGTACTTGTCTGTTTGCGTAACTGGTGTACAAATCTATTTATAATAATATATGAGTATTTGATTTTATTCTTTCTTTCAAGGTCTATTTAATCGCTTTCTGTGGATGCAAGAGGCATATCCCGTGAATGGGAATGAAGTGCTATTGTTCAAAACATCAATAAGTTTCATTGATCACTTACAAGAATTTCTTGGTGCCGTACTTACTGCATCTACCCTTGTTATACCTCCTTTCAATCTGTTAAGGAAAGATCCATTTTCTTTAGTAAACTTTTTACAGGTACGTCCACAGTATATTTAGCATGCTGTTTACTATGTTCGTTATGCATAGTTTATCTGTGCTTGATTTAAAGCTACCCTTGGAAACTTACTCGCGTTTTCATTCCTTTTCAAATTTGTGTAACACTTTTGTTATTCTCATCCTTGTGGGTGATGTGTTATTCTTTGGTGTTACTGTAGCTGATGCTTCTATTTCGCTGCTACTAAGTGTGTAATTGTTGGTGTAGATGTACTCTGTAGATAGGCTTATTGCAGTTCCTTCGTTGGTGCGGACAATCCTTCCTGCTTTGAGAAGTCAATATAGTGTCCAGACCGAGTGTTCACTAAAATTGCTAGTGCTAAGTGGCGAAGTATTTCGGCTGCCCTTGTTTAATGTGTTGTCAAATTTACTACCCAATACCACTATTTTGAACTTATATGGGAGTACAGAGGTTAGATGGAATCTCTCTTTCGATTCTTATTCTCCGATTCAATATATAAGACGAAGGGAATTAGAATTTCTTCTCGTTCTTATATTTTTTTTCCATTCAGAATTTCAGATTATTGATGCTCTTGGTAATTGATAAACATCAAATTTTGCAATTTGAGCTTATGGTTTCAAGTGTTATTGATTGTAGATATGCTTCACTTGGGCATCTTCTCAGTCAGTTGCTTTATTTATTTTTCTCTTCTTTCTTATTTTCATCCTATTATGTTGATAGATATTTCTAAGCAGGGTTAACGGTGCTGTTTAGTATACTTATTGATTAGAGTTTCAATCATCTTTTTATATGTTTCTTTTTTGATGATGTAATTCCTAGTCTTGAGAAGATATCAATTGCTTTTTTACTTCCAATTTGCGCTCCTTATCATCCCTCATTGCTGAATCTTCTTCTATATAAGTAATATATCCACTTTTTAATCAAGGTAGCTGGAGATTGTACATATTTTGATTGCAAGAGATTGTCAATGATTTCGGATGCTGAAGCACTAACAAGTGTTCCCATTGGTGTTCCAATTTCCAACTGTAATGTAATATTGGTTGGTGAAACTGATATGCCCAATCAGGGAGAGATATGCGTCGGTGGCCCCTGTGTTTCTTTTGACTTCAATTCCAAGTCCTCCATAATGTCTTTCAACTATGTAAAAGTGCATGAGAACTGCATTTGTAGTTGTGTGGTGGATAATTGTGGATATCAACTATATTACAAAACTGGCGATTTCGCTCAACGTCTTCAATGTGGTAACTTGGTATTTTTGGGAAGAATTGACCGCATTGTAAAACTTAATGGCCAGCGTATAGCCTTGGAGGAGATTGAAAATGCAGTTAGAGAACATCCAGATGTTCTTGATGCTGCTGTGATTGCTCATGAAGATCCAGCAGAGCTTTTGCACCTTGAAGCATTTTTGACATTAAAAGATAATGAAAAATCTGATGATTTGGTTAAATCAATTAGGAATTTGATGGTTAGAAAACTTCCTTCAGCTATGGTCCCCAGCCACTTTGTAGTCGTAGAGTCACTACCCCTTTCTTCTAGTGGAAAGGTTGATTATGCCTTGTTGGCAGGTTCATCACTTCTCCTTATGCATGACCGGGGTAAAGTTGGCCGCACAAATTCCAGTGATTTCTTGCACACCATAAAAAAGGTTTTGGTTATTCTAAAATTATTTCAGATTGTATTATTTTCTATGCATATTCATTCTGATTTCTTGTTGTCAAACCATTTCTACCATTTAGCTCTATAGCCCTTTTCTGACAGGCATTTTGTGACGCTTTGATGGTTCAAGATTTTCCAGATGATGTGGATTTTTTTATGATGGGTGGTAGTTCCATTACTGCGGCACAACTTTCTTATAATCTGGGAGTGGATATGAGAATGATTTATAAATTTCCTACTCCGTCTAAGCTTCATAAAGCCCTCCTTAATGACACAGAATCGTTCAAGGCAGATGCGAGAACTGATATAAGTTGGGAATCAAATTTGAAAGCTCCGAGTTCAAATCTTAATCAGGAATCAGAGAAGAGGGTCATAGAGAATCTTCATCAAAATAATGACCAAAAGCTTGCAGTATCCAAACGCTTGAAAGTTGACAAACACACATCTTCAGAATGTATCAGTCTGAATAATAGTACTACTTGGTATGCTTCTATACCAATCTCATGTGCATTCACTCGACGCAACAAGATTTTGTTTGAGAGGGAGTACAAGTTAAGGGATTCCTATGAATCAACTTTGTCACCAGTAGTCCTGAAAGAAGGTATTTCTATGCGTGGACTGTGGAAGGTTCACATGGATTCTTGTGTAGATGCCTCACCACTATTGGTGTCTAAAGACCAAGATGTCTATCTTTTTATTGGATCTCATGCACATAAGTTTGTCTGTGTTAATGCGAAAAGGTACGGGTTTTTTCTTTTGGTCAACATTGAAATTCCTAATCATATGTCTATCAACAAATATTGTTACTCATACCATGTATTATTGCAAAGCAAGATTGTTTTCCTGTTTATAATGCTTGAAAATTTTAGTCCTTCCATTCAAAGTGTAAATTTTAATTCTTGTGTTATGTGGTGGTGTAAACATGAATAGTGGTTCTATACTGTGGGAAGTTAGACTACAGGGACGAATTGAATGTTCGGCAGCACTTGTTGACGACTTCTCTCAGGTTTCTGATTCTTCTTATTGTGTATGTTCACAATGTCTGGAGCATTTTGAGGTTAAATCTCTGTGTGCATTTTCAGGTTGTAGTTGGGTGCTATGATGGGAGAATTTATTTTCTTGACTTCATAAATGGGAATATTCACTGGACCTTCCAAACTGGGGCCGAGGTATAATAAATTTTTCCAACCTGTTCATGTTAATAAGAGGTGAACAAATTGACCTTTGGTCAAAGGTCAAATTTTAACTGAGCTTCATGTGTTCAATGCGATGTTAAATGGAATTGAAGAGATATTGAGACACACAACAGGGGAAACTAGTTGCCTGAAAACTCATTTTTGCTTTCTAATAAGATCCATAATAATTTTAAGCATAAGCATGCACCTCAGTATTTGTATAAGCATTACAAATATAGTCCTATCCTAGTATTTATTTGACATGATAACACAAATATAGTCCTATCCATGACGCAGCTAGGCATTTGTCTTTTTCTTCTTTTCTCGAAGATTTTCAGATGATATTATACTGTTGTGGAACTGCTACATATAATAGCGCTGTTTGTGGAATAACTGAATATGCGATAAGATAGCGTTAGTAGGGGTGTACAATCCTTTTGGCTTGAGTACTTGTTAACCAGTTTTTTGAATGGTGGGACTTTTCTTCTATTTTTTTTTTCTAAGAAAGGCTCGTTTACCTGATATATTTATTATTAAACTTATTTAATTAACTTTTTGTTGATGTATTCACTCATTGTGATTGATTTCAAAACATGGTGGCATTCTCTTAATTCTGAGTGGGCTTCTTCGTTTCTTTTAGGTCTTCGATCTACTATGATTGCATATCTGCCTGATTTTATCTGAACATATAGCGCAAAATGCTGTAATATTGCATCTTTTTGTTTGAACTGGTTCGTTTCTTTTAAATTCATTTGGTGTCTCTTTCAAATATTTGACGCATATATTACATTAGACTGAAATATGTTTTTTAGTTTGAATCAAACGAACATTTTTAAAAAGGATTCTAAATTGACTATGATATAAATACTATTCATGATAGATATATATCCAATTGAGTTTTCCGAATGGTTATGGATACTTCATTTTGTTTCTCCAAACTACTATATCTATAAATGTTTAAAAGAAGTTGAATCATTATTATCCATGTACCTAGCAAGTTTCAATGGTGGCGGTATAATCATTTTAAAACTTGATAGTTATTGTAATCTATTTTCTCAGTTTCAAAAGTTGTCAGCGGAAATTTCATGTTTCATCATCTTATCTTGTTCATGTTCCTTTTGCACATCTTGCATTTGCATGTAATGTAAAATGTTCTTGGTCATACACTGGCATCATTTCCAGAAGTCTGCCTGCCATCCTAATATGGGGATGCTAGATATACTAGTTATCTAATTTGTCAGCATATTGTGTTGAACTGGTAGTGGCTTGCTAGTATCGATACGAAGAACGATGTTATTACATCTTTTTTTAAAGCTACAATGCTATAAGCCATGTTCGTTAGAAGTTATAGTTTTCCTGGGCATTGAAGGACATTATGCAGGATATCGTGTCGTGACTCATTTTGATTAATGATGGATGAATTTGATAGCTTTTTAATACATATGCTGTGAGGAAGGAGGACTACGTGTGTTTTTCTTCATTTGTTTATTGCGGAGTTTCTCTTTTTCTTTTTTTTTTCTTTTTTCTACATGTTTATTAGTTCACCTGTAATGTATTTTCTCCACAATTTTTGAAGGTGAAGTGCCAACCAGTTGTCGATGTATGCAGACAATTGATCTGGTAAAAGTTTACTCTTCACGCTTTTCGTCTAAATAAATTGAGTCCTTTTGTCTTCCACTTTCATCGAGAAGAGCTACGTTTTTAATGGTTGAATGAAGGACATTGAGCATTCTTTCTGTTTAAGCAATCAAAATGAAGATTTCAACATACAATTGCCAATTGACATATCCAGTGAAATTTTATAAAGTTAACCAAATCCAGAACAAGAAATAGTAATAGGGCAAAATAGAATCATGGGTTAGAAGAAAGAATAATTGTGGAGGTAGAGGAATCAATCCAAAGATAGGGTGGAAGGAATTTCTCTTATGTAAATAATCTTGCTTTTTTTTCATTTGATTGCACTTCCGGTGCCCTTTTTTCAGTATAAATCAACAAGATAAAGAGAGAGAAGAAACACATCTGAAATCAGAGTATCTCCTTTCTTTTGCTTCAGCAAGTCTGACATCATCTGTCTCTATTGTGATTTAAGAAATTTGTTCATGGAAAAAGTTCTTCAGAGTATTGCTTTTTCTTGTAAAGCTGATTAGTATTGTCTGCAGGTGTGGGTCCCATGACCACTATTTGTATGCTCTTGATTACAGAAGCCGTTGCTGTATTTATAGGGTCTCATGTGGTGGTAGTGTATTTGGTTCACCAGCAATTAATGAGGTGGATATCTGATGATGAGCTGACAGTTTAATTTTACTTTGCAGAATACAGTGCATGGTTCATTCATGCTCAGTTTAGTTCGATTGATCTGAGTTTCTTGAAATTTTATTGCATGGGAATTGGGTATCATGTACAAGTTCTTTTTATGCCAAATTTTTATTCAGAATATGCTGTTGCCAATGCACATCTGTGTGAATTTGATGGTCTCATCTCATGTGTTCCCTCACATTCGCTATGAACCCACTTCTCCCATCACAGATATTTTATATATTAATTGCCCTTGATATTTGTCTTAATTTATTGTATATTTGTACTTCTCCTGTATTATTAGTCGGTTTTTGGATTTGATATTTACAGTCAGAGAAAGCAATATAAATTTCTTGTTGAGAACCCTTGTGTGGAACAAATAGATCCACTTGCAGTACCCATTACTTTGTAGTGTCTATCATTCAATCATATCATATTTTTATTTGAATTTTTGTTTTGCATACAATTAAGCAGAATTAATCAAACCATCTTACTTCATCTCCTGATTTAATTAATAAATTTTTGTAAGGAGCGAGAGACAATATATGTGGCTTCAACTTCTGGCCGTGTGACAGCAATATCTCTAAAGGTACGATCATTTCTTTGCATTTACCTGTTACTTAGATTTCTGTAACATTGCTGCTAGTTGGATTAATCACAAATCTCAGAGAAAATCAATTGAACCGGACAATGATAAAGATATTGGAAATAAAAAAAAATCTTATTGAACATAACCAGAAAGCAAGAGTGATTTGAACCAGTGTTAAATTATCTCCTCTACAAACAACTGGGCTTGCTAAGAAAAAGCAGCTGACCTATTTGGGCTGAACGTATACGTGATCAAATCAAATTGAACTTGACTGAAGTGGATTGTCTTAACTTATGGAAACATCTAATTTGTGTTATTGTTTTGGAGATTGTCAAATCTTCATAATAAATTGTGCCTAGCCAGGTAGCCTTGTTGGAACTCTAATTTCGTCTTTTTGTGCACATGCAAAAGATTAGGTGTTTTACTTTATTGTGAAATCCTAATCGTAGAACATTCCTTCAATCCTTCTAGACAAGGTATTCATATCTTTGAACTTGGTATTAGAATACTCGTACACAGGTTTAAATTGAGAATATTCTACACGAGATGAATGTTTCATGCTAGGATGCTCAATGAACGTCATATTTGTGGCTTATAGGGTTTACCCATAACTATTATTAATTATAATAATTTGTTATTATCATTGTGTTTTACTTATAATTCTTGTATCGAATTCAGTACTACGTAAGCTAGGTAGAAACATATAGAGTTATAGTTCTTTCATTTAGATATTTTATTATAATTTATTCTTATTATTTATATTGCTCTAATAGAATTGGATATCTCTCTCGAGGAAATAGCCCATTTATGGACTAGATTATATTGGCCTCGTGTTAGTTTTTATTCTCCCTGATACATCGAACAGATTTGTATTAATGTAGAAGTGTGGTAAGAGGATGTCAGGTATCAAGCATGGAGAGGGAGAAGAATATTATAGTTATGCAATTTATGTTAATTGGTATTGTTAGCTAGTCTTATTAGGAGTATAATTCTAAATGTTCTAGTAGTTTCTGTAGTTGGTTATGGTAATTTGTCTTATTTGCTGGGTCTGTTATATATATGAGAAAGCATTGTACTGCAATATTATCAATGAATATTAATCAATCAATTATCTCTCTCAACTACCTCTATTTCTCACCTAATTCCTCTGTTTCTCATCCCAATTCCTCTGTTTTCTCACCACCTTCCTCTATTCTCTAAACTACTTATCTCAGTCAGGATTAAGAACCTGACAGAGGAGTAATGAACTATATGGGAGTTCCTATTTAATACGTATTGGATATAATTACTTCTATATTATTCAATTAACATTCTAATTTTTCCAGAAGATCGACGTGCTGGAGGTTTACTACTGTTTGATGGGCACCATTGTACATTGTATATTATTGAGGAACCTTAATCATATAGCTATGCTCTTTAATGCAGGCTTTACCTTTTCCTACTTTGTGGCAGCGTGAACTAGAGGTGCCAATATTCGGGTCTCTTTCTGTTGGTTCTCCCCATGGATACAGTATGCATCCGTTTCTATTGTCTATAACCTTGAGCATTGCAGATGGACTATCTGATAATGATATATGTCCTTTAAACTTTTTTTTGCAGTCATTTGTTGTCTAGTGGATGGGAATGTTGTTGCACTGGATGCTGGTGGATCCACCATTTGGAAGGTGTGAATTATCTTGTCGCATTAAATCCAAATTTGCTTGTAACTCCTAATTTTGATTTTTATGATATTTGTCATCTGTTTCTCCCAAAATTTGAGACACCCAAAAAAGTGGGTTACTAGTGCCATAAAATGTATTGTTTAAACTGTACATTTGGGCATGAGGTAAAGAAAAAAGAGCTTTCCGAAATAAGCCATGTACATTAAGCGGACATGAAATTGCTCTCTTCCTACAAGACTCACTGTCAATCTTGATTTATTGACCTTGTGGAGTCATGTTAATATCTTTCTTGCGGTGGATGAAGGATTTATTTACTATTGGCCTGTTATTAGTCTGAACTTTGGTCTTCTGTGACAAGCAAATGACTTGGGTGCGCTGGTATGATTTTGAATTTTAGTGTAACAATTTCACTAATTGTAGCATTGAAAAATGAATCACAACCTTCATTCTTCACTCCTGCCTTACTCCAATTAGGTAAGCTGCACATATCCTTATGTTCAATGCTTAGCCTCTTTATCTTTAAGGTTGGAACTTGGAAGGGGCATTGTGGTTCAGTAGATATTTTGTGGCCATTTTGTTGGAATTATGTTTCTTCAACTTTTGGGCACGTCTATTCATAAAAATAATTACTTTCTTTTGGTGTTTTGTCATGTTTCTTTTGTTTCTAGCAATCCTTTTTCATTCTTTTGTTTTCTGAAAAATCTTGTTCTTCTACAGTATAGAACTGGAGGTCCAATATTTGCTGGAACATGTACGTCTGTTGTGCTCCCTTCTCAGGTGAATAGCTCTGCCTTTGTCATTTCTAAATAAGTCCTATTTTCCCCTCTCACTAAAACTCGTTTGGTGAACTTATATTAAGGCTGAAAGTTCAAGGAAACTGAAATTAAGGTTTCAATATAGGAGTATTCTCCTTTGGCTTTTAGGAGCCTTCTGTATAAGGAATCTGGTTTTGAGATTTAGACTTTCAGTCGGGAGTTTTGCACATAATGTCCAGGGCTATGAATTTCGAGATAGCATCTTTCTGTACATTGATTTTCCAGCGTCTTATTTGGAACCGAATTATTTTTTTTTGAATTCACAATACTGAAAGGCTAAAATGGACAAGTGTAAGACGATTGCAAGAGAGATTACATATTATATAAGAGACAAGGAAATTTAAAAAACCTTTGGCATAAAGCTTATACAACAGGACCAAGCCTGTGAATTTTATAGGTATCAGTAAACCACCTAAAATAAGAACTTCGCAAGCGTTGCATTTGCAGCGGTTCCGACCTCTATAAAATATGAAATTGAAACCAAATGATATACAAATTCTTCCACTGCCAAGATACTTCATCTAACTTGTAGAGAAAAGATAGATGGCATAGTTTTTGAACTTCTAAAACATACTTGGCCATTATAGAACCCTAAAACTAGCCTCGGCCTGCCAGAAAGGACCATTATTTCATTTTTCATTCTTTCTTTTTCTTACGTGTAATGTTTAGCTTTATTTAGGGATATTTTTGCTTTGCCATATATGGTTTTCCCTCTTTGTTATGGGAAAGTTACATATGTTGTCATTGAATCAACAGGTCTTCATTTCCCTTAAAGAGAGATTGGGTAGCTTCAATAAATGAAAATCCTTAAATATAGGGTTGCGTGCATTCTATTTTTATGATCATAAGATTCTTTTAGCATTCAGTTCACTGACTTCTTGAGCCCTGCAACAAATTTGGATAAATTAATTAAATTGGGCATGAAGGGGAAAGATTTACTGGTCTCAGGCAAAGCCAAATACAGTCATTTCAAGTTTAAGGGTACATATGATGGAGCAGGTAGCAGGGAAACGGTGGAGTCGGTTGGTACAAATTTGGGTTGATGTTGGGTCTTTTATCCTGGACAACAAGGGACTCCATGTACAATGTACTGTTCGATAAATGGTCTAGTTAAATGATTCAGTATTTATGTGGCTATATGTAACAAGCTAACAGGCTTAGATATTTAAATCCTGTTAAATAAGTCCAAATTGCACCTTTTAGACTGCAAGGACTTTGTTGTGCTTTTCTAGATCTTGGAGGGCGAATCCCTATTTTTTTTGCACCGTTATTTTTTATGTATTAACCCTCTTTGGTATATATTTTTAGTTTATTTCTATGTCCTACAATGATGATCTCCAGCTTTCCGTCACTACACTTCACATTCAAATTTGAAACCTAAGCTATCAATCTCACGTGGTAACTTAGTTGGGACTTTCTGTTTACAGGTGCTAGCGTGTTCAAGAAATGGGAGTGTTTACTCATTTGAAATGGTACGGTTCCTTCGCTTTTAATTTCAAAGCAATATGTGCATAAACTTTTTTTTGCTGTTTCTTTTCTACTGGTTTGTCTACAATGAGAGTTGGTGGTATTGCTCTTCTATAATTAATTTTTCAAAAAAAAAAAAAGCAAAAATAGAATGATGATGGACCAAAGAGAAGTTTAGTCTCAATCAATGGGCAATGCTTGATATCATAGTTGCATTTCCTAGTTTCTTTTTTATTTTTCCTAAATATGATGAAACCCTGGATGATACAGTCATGTTCTTGGATTTCATGGAATATGTGGACTTCCAACTAAGTGTACCGTGACATTTATTACATAGCATAAATGAGCAGTTAACTTAGGCATGCGAACGGAAGTACAGAAAAATTGAAAGCAGACATCTGAGCTTGTGCTTTCTATATAAATTTTGGCCTTGCCTTGATATGTCTTGGGAAGCTGATGGATTTCCCTATTCTGCGTTGCATTTTGTATATGGAATCGATAGATAACAGTGTATGAGAAGGGTAACAAAAGAATAAAAGGCATATGTGGCTATCTTGGTTATACTATTGTCAGTTACACACACACACACTAAAACCAATATTAATTAGGCTATTGAAATGACTGTTTTCGTGAAATTCTATTTCTTCACATGATGATCTTAGTTCAGAGATAAGAGTCTGCAAATCCATAACGAGGCTATTCTCTGTGTTTATATATTCTATTTTGTTGTTTATTCTGTGCTGGGGAAAGTTTCTTGTGCAACTTCCTTTTTGTATAGGTGCTCACTGAAGCTTTCTTTTCTTACTTTCTTATTTTGTGTTGTTTATACATTATTCATTCCAAATGCTTCTTTCAGGAGAGTGGGAATCTTCTTTGGGAGTACAACGTTGGAGACCCAGTCACTTCATCATCTTATGTTGAGGAGCATATGCAACTGGTTTCTGATTTCTCCCATGTCTCAAACAGGTGAAGCAATCACAAATACGTCCTAAGAAATTCAGAAAAATTACATTATTTATATTATCCATCAACAAATCTCAGGTTGGTGTGCATATGCACAAGTTCTGGAAGAATACATGTACTGTGTGTCAATTTGGGAAAGGAAAGTGAAAATGTGGTTGAACAAGTTGCAAGTATGGAGCTGGCAGGAGACATATTCTCTTCGCCTGTGATGCTTTGTGGAAGAATTTTTGTCGGTTGCAGGGATGATTATGTTCACTGCATTTCACTTGAAAGCAAATGTTCAAAGTGCTAGTCATTTGTTGCTGAATTTGCTGGTTGAAATGGGCATGTAAGGCACGGTTTCTTATGCCAAGCTGAACTTGGAAAATGTTGATGAAGGACTAGCAAAAGTAGCCCTAACTTGGAAAGAGAACGTAGTATCCTGTTGGCACTCTGGCAAACCGTCCATGAAGTTTGGAAATTGTTCCACCCGGGTAATCGGCTTTTCTAGTTGTTTTGATTCACTATGGAAGACAAGAAATGAAACTTTGGTGCTGTTACATTTGACAGGTTCCACTCTGTTGTCTCTTCACCGTGTACTTATGGCCTGGAACTAGCAAATGGAAAAAGGTTCCATCTCGAGATTTTCAACGAGTTAAAACTTAAAATGTAAGTCTCGTTTAGCTTCAACAAGCCTTGTAGAAATCATCATGAAATAAGAAGACAACCAAAAGGTTTTGGGGCGAGGGTGCTGTCTTGTTAGCCTTGGTGAAAACTTTGTACCTGGGTGTTTTATTTTATTAATTTGAGGAAAATAAAATTAATTATAAACTAGATTGATATTCATATTTCATTTTTGGTAGATTACTTATTCAATTAAAGTTGTATCAGTCCAAATTCTGTAGTCCAGATGAATCTAAAACAAGTGCGTGGTTTCAAGACCATGGTTGTGCTGAAACTTGTTTTACAAAAATGATACTATCTTTTCGTTAGTTTATATTATTTTGAGATCATATGCTTAACTTTTAAGAGTCTCAAGCAACGCAGCTTAATGAAGTATGATGTGCTTCAAGGATGAAAATAGTTTTTTGCCAATTTCTAATTTCAGCAACCATGCGTAAGTAATTTATTGAAATTTTGCCCTTAAGTTTGATTTGTCTGTAATAATAGTCTTTGAGAAGGAGGAATCCGATTTGTAAGTAAAATGAGGAAGATCGTTCATCAGCAACTAAACGAAAATCAGGTTGCCAACTGTACACTCATTCTTAGTGCTAGTAGAATGTATGCTCTTCAAAGCATAAAAATATGGTTTTCATTGTTCGGATCATGATGTAATCTGTGTTGGTCGAGATGGAATTGAAAAACCTTATGTCTAGATTAACCCAGAAATAGGAGACTATCGGAAGCGGATATTTGTTCGAATTTGGACAGTGGAATGCACAGCTGTGTTCTAGAGTGGTGAGATCTAGTTGTAGAGGATTATTCGGGTTTGTTGATTAAGTATAGAGTTAATTTGGATGGATCAGTAAGCAGATTTCCTGGAATGATTAGAGAATTTCTTAATTTTTCAGAGTTGGACTACAATGATTTTGAAATATGCATCATAATCATTCTTCTTTTAAATACGAAGAATAGACTAATCGGAATTTATCAAGGTATTGTGATGGAGATTTTACTAATAAGTTGTATAACTCATTATCGAATAAATGCAAATGCAAGGTAAGGTAATAGAAGAAAATTACCGACTTATACATAAAACTGAAAAACCAACGTTATGGATTAAGTTTTCCTCTTCTCTACTTGAAAACTGGAATCATGAACGCCACAAGACATGCACCCTAGCTTTCTCTTCATTTCGTTCCACATACCAACTCTTGTCCTTGTTTCCTTTCTGTATACCATTATACCTTTTATTCTCCGCTATTATACTCATTTTTTCCATGTCCGTTGTCTTCCTCTTTTCGACTCAACTTGAAGTGTCACAAACAACACCTCAATGGCAACCTCTCGTTTGTTCTGACAATTTTTTTAGCAATCCTTCCATTTCTTTCATCTTCTGCCAAACACCTATGCCTATCCATATAAACATCCTTCGCCAAGTTCATACAAATCTTCGGATTTCCAATCCGAAAGAACTAGCCTCCGCCTACGTATTTGGCCTATAACATCCTTCACCATCAACCATCACTGCTGATGCGATCGAAAAAAAGAAAAATATTGTTGTGTTGAGGGCCTAAATGGTTCACTTTTGCCAAATTAAGGGAGGACACGTAGTTTCATTTTGAAAGTTGAGTGTCATCCAACTTTTGCTGCCATGTTAAGGGGTTATGATGTATTTAGTCTTCTAACCATGTTCATCCAAATCTTATGCTATAAATGTCAAAAATAGTGCCCAAAGTTTTACAAGTGTTTATATACTTATAAGCAATGCAAAACACCCCACCAAAGGAAGAGGACAAATCACTCCAATAACAAAGAAGACATTGCAAAAAGAATTCACATTTCACAAACACAACATACAAGTCAATATCTAATTCCTACCCATCGCAACAAGCTCAAGATTCGTAGATACACCTTCTTTGCCTCCGGATATTTTGTTTCGCCTTTTTGTTGCAGCTTCTAGTTGTTACTTTATACAGATTTGTGTATTTCATAAATGTAACTACACAACATTTGTTATTGTTGAACAATATCTAAGACTTTTGAGCCATTGTACGAGAATAGCCGTACCGCATTTCTATAACTCATATTTGCAACTTCTTCTTTTGGCATTTCTAGCAAAGATGCAACATAGCTAAGCACCTACAAGAGTCACCACGAGTTCTTCAATATTAATGACATTTTTATACCATGTAAATTACTTCAAGAAGTCTGATCCTAAAGCAAGAAGAAGCAAACAACATACACTATGGATTTTTGCTGGATGATTGATAGGTTCTTTCGAATCAGAGCTTTCTCCTTCCGGGTCAGATTTAGCTTCATCAACCAAAAATAATGATTCTTTACTTGCACTTGGAAAGGCATCAGGAGCATCTGTTTCTAACAGTATCCTATCAGAAGGCACCTGATAAAAATTTGATTACATAAATCATTGATTTCTCAATGTGGAGAGCTTAGTAAACACACGAGTTGATAATTCAATTTCGATAAACTAACCGCTTTCACCATACGTTTAGCCTTTTGCAATTTCATGGACATTAGGAAGCCTGAGAAGGAGAAGTATGCACCAAGTTTGGCAAGTTCAGGAACCATCTCAGCCGAACCGAGGTATGAATGCAGAATCACTCCAGCAGGGAAAGGTCCCTATGCTTCTGAAAAATTCAAAAAAATTGTTACACATTGTAACATCTATTAAGCATTTAGAGCTATAACGATAAATAAAGATAATAACTGGTAACAAGACCACTTATGCAAAGAATATCAAAAACCTTTTAATTCAAAATTTATGGACTGACATTAATTAAGTAATTTTTAATGTTTGGCATTTACAATGCAAAAAAATGTCTTTTAGGAAACCATAAATGTCTAGTGTTTCAATTGGTTTTAATCTGCCTATTTAAAACAAAATGAAGGGGTCCTAAATCACAACAAACAAAGAGGACTTGTATTTCGTAGGCCAGTCAATTATAATGCATGCCAAATGTTAAGCAGTGACTAACCCATCAATATAGTATGAGTTTACAAGACTATTAAAGAAAAAAAGATTAGTTACCCTATTCAAAACAATTATAGATAAATCATTAAGGGGAGAAGTAATATAGAGCTTCATACTTCATTATGTCAAGAAGATCCCCAAAAGCGCGAACACAATGAACAGATACTGGTTTGTTCAGCTTTTTTGCAAGCTCAAGTTGTTGTCGAAATACTTGAACCTATGATGGAAAATAAGGACCACTTTAGGAACGATATATTGTAAGGGAAAGGTGTTAGTTCAACCATTGAGAATCTGATTGCAAATTAAGCCGCTATAGAAGTAGAGTACACCACCATACAATTAGATGTAAGACGAATCTTCATTCATATGATGTCTTCTGAAATAAGTTCTTTCATTTATTATTTCTATTGTATGCATATCTACAAATTTATAAGGTGAACATAAACTCTGTAACCAATATATCAGACACTTCCAAGGCACAATCGAGATTCAAGAACATGCGCCCCTTGGACAACTATGTTAGAAACAATTTTGTTTACTTCTAGTTCAGTTTGCAAGATGATTTAGAGTTGTTGGAATATGAAATCAAGTTTGTGATGTCTACCATATGAAGTTGAAAGGAAGACGAGTCAAATGGAAATGACACCAGCCAATGAACGAATAGCAACACATAGAATTCACCGAGAGCATAAATGCTAATTCAAAGTTGCAGAGAGGGAAACCTGATCAGAAAAATCAATCTTCTTTCCATGGGAACCTTTGTCCAATCCAATCTGAAAAAGTTCATGTAAGTTGGAATCCGGGATTTAAACACTTTAATCAACAAGAAAATCAGAATATTAACCTCTCCAACAGCAGCAGATGGATTGAGCTCGAAAAATCCTTTTAGTGTGTTGAGCCAATCGGGAGTCCTCTCTGCAACATACCTGCAATGAATAAGAGAAAGCCCTAATAAAGATTTAATCAAAAGCTCAAATGCGGAATGTGACAGTAAACTAATCAAACGCACCAAGGATGAAGACCGAAGAAGGGGATCACTGAGGGATACTGGAGTGCCATATCTTGAACAAGATGCCAATCGTTCTATATGTATATAAGAAATAATCAAGATAATACTGGAGAGGGAAGAGAAAAAACAGAGAGAAGAAAGAAGACCTCAGAGACTCCATTAACAGCAAAGAATTGCAGGCCAGAATGAAGAGCAGTGGAAATGAGTTGGGGAGCTTTATGAAGGACTCTGGGGTCTTGAAGGTGACAATGAGCATCGAACAGTTTGATCGCCATCATCCTATCGCTTCAGCTTCGAATGATTATACATTAGGCGGTTAAGGAGCCTAGTGTAACACGGGTAGAATTTCCACGTTCGGCACTTAGACACTTCTCGGTAATTATGTGCTAAGTAAGCCTTTAAAACAACTCGAGGTTGAGTAACGATGTGTGTAAGAAGAGATTAATGACACTCAAGAGGATTTATGGAGACAAGAGTTACAAAATATAACTCTTATTCCAAAGGAATAAGCTAGTACAATGTTATGATGGAGTTATACAACTTTCCATGATTACAAAATGAAGAGAAGAGGCTTATTTATAGTGTTTTGCCAACTTCTCAATGTGTGGCTACAATTAAAGTGCATTAAAATACTCAAAATATCATGCTAGGTCGGTTGCAAGGGATGTTTCTAGGTTTGCAACGAAACTGAATATTTTGTGACGGATATTTCTTGATTGTGACGGAAATTTCCGTCACCCTTGACTTTTGGCGACTGTTTTAGAGACTTCTGGCGACAGATATTGGGCTTTAGCAACACATTTCTGGGCTGGGCTAGAAATAGCGGACTGGACTGATTCCTTGGGTATTTTTGCACCTAGTTTCGGCCTTGTAGCCCATTTTTAACCCAAATCAAATATAAGACCCCTCCTTAAGTACTCGACATCCCTCAAGAGTCGTGCTAATCCTCGGGAGAGTCTTCTATAGTTTGTCTCAACACACGCCTTAGCGGCATTTCCCTCGCAATTCGCCCTTCGTACGCCTTCCTTCGCACGGGGGCTGCCTTCTTTTGCGGGGCAAGGTTGACGGGGCGTAACACTAGTCCGAGTTAAAAAAAATAGGAAAAACTTCAAAAAACCCTTCTGGTGTTTCAAGTTTTCGCAAAAAATCCCTTGATGTTTAAAATCAAGCAAAAGATCTCCCGATGTTTTGTTCCGTTATCGAAATGAAGATGTTCAGTTAATATAGTTAAAAAGGGTTGATGTGACAGGGGTAATTTTTTTTCATTCCGCCCATTTTGACCCCTTTACCCATTTTCCTCAAAACCCTTCCCAAAAACTCAACCCAACCCTAACTCATATGAAACCCTAACCCCCTTTCTTGCCGGCACCGTGGCCGGAAAATCGCGATTCCGGCGACGGCACTGAAAACTCCGACGGCCTCTCTCCCTCTTCCCCTTCTATCTCGCCGGAATCCCCTCTCTCGCCTCCCCTTATTTCTCGTCGAATCCTCTCTCTCTCTCTCTTCTCCCCTTTTTTCTCGTTGGAATCCTCAGATCTAACACCTCCTTTCGTCGCCGGAAACGCATATCAGTCAGTCGTTGGAGAACCAGTCTTTTGTCGTTTTCAGATTGATTTCTCGTCGTTTTCAGATCGGTTTGTCGTCGTTTTTCAGATATGTTTTTCTCGTTGTTTTCAGATCTGATTATTGTCGATTTTCAGATCTGGGTTTCTCGTCATTTTCAGATCGATTTCTCTCCTCCTCTTCGCCAGGAAACGCTGTCCAAGAGTAGGCTTGATTTTTGGAGGAGCTCGACGACGGTGAAAAATGGGAGGAGAGAGAGGAGATCGAGGGAGGAGGGAGGCTGCCGGTGCCGGATTTCTCACCGAAATCGTGAATTTCCGGTGACTGTTTCGTCGGAATCGCAATTTCCGGTAAGGAATCCAGCGCCGGCAATGGCAGCAGTTACGGTTAGGGTGGCTATTTGAGTTGGGTAACTGGATTAGGGTTATGGGTAAATGGATTTTTAGTAAAAAATGATTGTTTGAACAAAATTGCCCCTGCTGACATGGCCTTTTTTAACGGTTTAAGGCCGTCGATCCTCAATTTGTTAACGGATAAAACATCACGGGGGTCTTTTGCTTGATTTTAAACATTAGGGGATTTTTTACGAAAACTTGAAACATTAGGGGAGTTTTTTGAAGTTTTCCCAAAAAAAATAAAACTAGACAAATTATTTAAATATTATATTTTGATCAAATAATAAAAATAAAAATTAAATAAATTTTTTAAATATTATATTTTAATTAAATAAAATCAATCAATTAAATAAAATATTTCATTAATAAGAATATTAAATAAAATATCTCATTAATAATATTATATATAATATAAAAAAAATTCAAACATTAGGTTTGTCAAGTTTTCGAGTTGCGATTTTAGCAGGTAGGTCAACCTTAAATTGCGTATACACTAATAACAACAAATGTTAAAAAGGCGACCCAACCTCCTTGAAATTCCATTTCTGCCCCTTTTTTCTTAGAGTAGAAAATTTCTGCACAAGAAACAAGTAGAGAGGTGCAACTTTTATATAATTAATCTTAAGCGTTGTTTAGCTTGCTTTCTATAACACTGATTTTTCAACTACTCTTTTACTTTTATCTCTCAATGTGTCATTTCAAGTTGCAGAAATAAAGAATATTATCTATCTTAGATTCGTACAATTCAGAGATCATTGCTCGACTCAATTTAAAATTGTTGTAACAAGTGAACTGGATTTTATTGAAGTCAACGACATATATACTAATTCGTATTGTATCCCACTAAAAGTAACTAAAACATTTTAAGATTTTCCAAGTATATTGATTTTGTCGATCCTAAAGCAATGCAAC
>CAOJBJ010639713.1:0-11207 GCA_948291685.1 Euphorbia celastroides
TTTATAAAATTCTAAAAATAAATATAAATAATAAGAATTGATTATATATTGGTTTATAAATATATTTAGTTGTCTCACTCCTTGAATAATTGTAAATTTTAAATGTATTAGATATTATACAATTCATGGTTTATAAATATATTTAGTTTTCTTACTACTTTAATTTTTCATTTATTTATGATGAAATTTTTCGTTGTTGAATTAATTTGGTAGACTATCATTGTGTACTTTCCTTTTTTCTAAATTGACTTTGTGTTTGATTTTATAGCTAAGATAATAAAATGGTTGAAGTGGTTGAACTTTGGATTTATAAATTTCTGTAAAGCAGTTTTATTTAATTTTATTGATTTAAGTGTATGTATTCCTATCTATGTTTTTTTTGTTAAATATGACTCAACAGTTAAATTATTTTAGTATATTTCGTGTACAGTAAAAGTGAACTGAATATATTTTTCTTAATCCGTAATTATTAAAAAGGAAAAGAACAATATTTTGTGTTGTTGTTAGTAATATATAGATTCTAAATTTGCTTTTTTTTTTTAACTTTATATGATTATAAACCATCTATCTTTGCATCACACGGGGCATTAATCTAGTGTTTTATAAGGGGATCGAAGCATGTCATCGTGAGACAAAAGATCATCTCTAAATTTGTACAATTTGAAACATTAAACAATAAATCATAGGCCAATCCACTAATGCTAACATCTTAATTAACTATATTAATAGTTTAAATTACATATCATTGTTGTTAATGAACAATTACAAAGGATAAATTATACATAATTAAAAGTTGGACGGTCATATGGTCATAAAATCATAATTCACTTGATATTAATTCCACCCAATTCAAATATGAACATAATTTTGTCTTGAGAATCTCCCCTCAAAACAAACATGCCCATTTAATAAAAGGTCAAAGCCTCCATTTTTAGTGGACCAATCACCTGGCTTCTCATTCTCTTCCTCTATGGAAGCACTATCAAATTCCACCACAATCAAACATCAACTAATTATTTTTTTCCCTCATGCTTTAATTATCCCCAAAACCACACCCACCATTCATTTTCTTGTACTCCCAACACTTTTTCAAGAATTCAAGCCCCCATTTGTCATTACATTTCTTTAGCAGAAACCCAGTTCACCAAGTTCTCTCCTTTACCTAACCATATTCTTGTTCCTTTAGGTAAGTGTACTTTCTCCTCTTTCTTGTGATGCTTGAAGCTTTATTCTGGTTAAGTGTCAATTTCTTTGCTTTCCCTTTTTGACTTTTAATGGGTTTTTTTCTGGAAATTGATGAAATTTAACTTTTGCAGGATTGGTGGGTTAAATCCCTTATGTTGAGCAATGGGATCCTTTGATAATATTCTTGTTTTGAGTCCTTGGTGAGTATTGTTTGATACGCATTGTTTGCTTCTCCATCTTTCTTCGTTTTGGGTATTTTGAATATATGATTTTTGGTAGATAAAGTTTGTATTTATAATTAAGGAATATTAACTTTGTTGGCTTTGTGCTCTCTGCTTTTGGATTTTAATTATTTCTTATACTTCTTTTGCTGCTAGTGAATAATTTTCTGAATGATGCTTGTCTTGATGCCTGCTATATCTTCTCATCAAAGACACTAATTTCATTGTTCAATTTGCATTCAAATTTCCCTTCCCTCTGGGTTTATGTCAATAGCTTTACTATTCTATTGACTTTTTGTTTTTCTTGTTTTTCAGTTAGGTTGTCAAATCATGAATATGGTTTGGTATTTCTCTTTGTTCCTGTTATGTATCCATCTCTTCATATCTATTACCGATGCTGCAACTTCTAGCTCCGGTGTTGTTAATGTTGGAGCTATTTTCACTTTTGGTACTATAAATGGAAAAGTTTCAAAGATTGCCATTGAGGCTGCTCAGAATGACATAAATTCTGATCCAAGCATTCTCGGTGGAAGGAAATTGTCTATAAATATACATGATTCGAACTTCAGTGGATTTATGGGCATAATCAGTGGTATGCTTTCTTTCTCTAGATGCTTTTATATCCTTTTCTGTATATGCAAAATCATAAAACTTTATTCCCTTTATTAGCTCGATGTGTAAATCTCGATTCTGAACTTCAAATCGATTGTAGCCATTAACCATCCATCTTGTTCGATCACAGCATTGCAATTTATGGAGGCTGACACAGTTGCTGTAATTGGTCCACAAAATTCAATAATGGCTCATGTACTATCCCATCTTGCAAATGAGCTTCATGTTCCTCTCTTATCCTTCACTGCCCTAGACCCCACCTTATCGCCTCTCCAATATCCCTATTTTGTCCAAACAGCTCCCAATGATTTGTTTCAGATGGCTGCCATTGCCGACATGATTAGTTACTATGAGTGGGCTGATGTAATTGCAGTCTATAGCGATGATGATCAGAGCAGAAATGGTGTAACTCTATTAGCAGACCAACTTGCTGAAAAACGTTGCAGGATTTCATATAAAGCAGCACTTCCTCCAGATCCAACAGCGAAGCGAACCGATGTTGAAAATGAACTGGTCAAGATTCTAAGCATGGAATCTCGAGTGATCATTTTGCATACTTTCTCTCGGACTGGTCTCTTGGTCTTTGATGTTGCTAAGAGTCTCAATATGATGGAAAACGGCTTTGTCTGGATAGCTACTTCTTGGCTATCAACTGTTATAGATTCAAACTCGCCTCTCTCTCCAAATGTTGCAAATTCCATTAAAGGGTCTCTCACATTGCGTCCCCATGTCCCGGATTCAAAAAGAAGGGGAGATTTCGAGTCAAGGTGGAGTCAACTAAGCAATGGCTCAATTGGGTTGAACCCTTATGGTCTATATGCCTATGACACTGTTTGGCTCCTAGCTCATGCTGTGAAGTTGTTTTTAGATCAGGGAAACAATATTTCATTTTCTGATGACCCGAAGTTAAGTGATCTTGGAGGTGGGGTTTTGAATCTTGCAGCATTGAGTGTCTTTGACGGGGGAAGCAAATTGCTTGATAACATACTGAACACCAATATGACAGGCCTTACTGGACCTTTCCGGTTTCTTTCAGACAGGTCGCCTTTCCGTCCCGCTTTTGACATCATCAATGCGATTGATACCGGGTATCAACAGATTGGATATTGGTCCAACTATTCCGGGTTATCGATTTTGCCCCCAGAGACCCTTTATAAAAAACCGGCAAACCATTCCAGTTCAAGCCAGCAGTTGTCCAGTGTTGTATGGCCTGGGGGAGTAACAACACGGCCTCGAGGATGGGTTTTCCCTGACAATGGAAGGCAACTAAGAATTGGAGTTCCAAATCGGGTTAGTTACAAAGACTTTGTGTCAACAGTTGATGGTGGTGAAACAGTCAAGGGATATTGCATTGATGTGTTCATTGCTGCTATAAAGCTTCTTCCCTATGCAGTTCCATACAAATTCATTCCATTCGGTGATGGCCATAAGAACCCGAGCTACTCAGAACTTGTGAACCAGATCGCTCTAGGTGTGAGTATTTTGACTCTGAGTACAAAAAGGTTGAAACTTTATTACATCACTGAACTTGGGAAATTTTTGTTGCAGGTCTTTGATGGTGTTGTTGGAGACGTTGCAATTGTCACTAACCGAACAAGGGTGGTTGACTTTACCCAGCCATACATAGAATCGGGTCTAGTTGTTGTGGCTCCAGTCAAGAAACAGAATTCAAACGCCTGGGCATTTTTGAAGCCGTTTACTCCACTTATGTGGGCTGTTACAGGAGTTTTTTTCCTTATTGTTGGAGCTGTTGTGTGGATCCTTGAACATCGAATTAATGATGAGTTTCGTGGACCGCCTAAGAAGCAAGTTGTCACGATTCTTTGGTAAGTAATAAGGCCTTGTTCTTTTTAACTTCTTTTCCATTCAGTTCATTATAGTTCATTTCAGTTTCATTAAGTTAGTTCAATTCAGTTTCATTAAGTTTTAATAAATTTCAAATAAGTTTAAGGTTCAGTAAATTTTAAAATGTGTGTTTTCATCTGGTTCTTCGTGCATTAACTCCGCAAACTGTTATATTTCAACTGTGTTGCAGGTTTAGCTTCTCAACTATGTTTTTTTCTCACAGTAAGTCCCTTTCACAGTTTTTGAAGCTAAAGCTAATATTTAGCCTATGTATTTGGCACAATTGGTCACTTCAGCACTTTGACTTCGATTCTGGTACATATGGCCCATTTACTCGAACTTTTCGTAATTTGGCTCTTCGGTCCTGTTCAAATTACATGTGTCTGTAACA
The DNA here is from genome assembly GCA_948291685.1 of Euphorbia celastroides. Classification (NCBI taxonomy): domain Eukaryota; kingdom Viridiplantae; phylum Streptophyta; class Magnoliopsida; order Malpighiales; family Euphorbiaceae; genus Euphorbia; species Euphorbia celastroides. The sequence goes on from CAOJBJ010639713.1 coordinate 4,255, forward strand.
GAATTGAATGCTCATTCAAAGGTCAAATGATAGGCCAAAGTGACAAATTGTTCAAAGTAGAGGGTTCAACTATTAGCTTTTCGCTAAATTTTCATTTCGTAGCTTATGTAATCAACAACTTATCATTACTTTATGCAATTAATTGATTTCTCAGGAGAGAACACATTAAGCACACTCGGTCGACTAGTGCTGTTAATCTGGCTTTTCGTTGTTTTGATCATCAATTCTAGCTACACTGCAAGTCTAACATCAATACTCACAGTTCAACAACTATCATCACCAATTAAGAGCATTGATTCCTTGGTGACAACCACCGAACGAATTGGGTACCAAGTTGGATCATTTGCAGAAAACTACCTAAATGAGGAACTCAATGTGGCTGAAAACCGACTTGTCGCTCTTGGCTCGCCTGAAGAATATGCAAGTGCTTTAGCCAATGGAACTGTGGCTGCTGTAGTTGATGAACGGCCTTATGTTGACCTTTTCCTCTCTGAGAATTGCCAGTTCTCCATTAGAGGCCAAGAGTTCACCAAAAGCGGCTGGGGTTTCGTGAGTATCTCTAACAAATTGATTTTTATTTTTGGTTTAAAGATTTTTATAAACTGGCTAGCAATAATGAAAGATTCATGGTGTGATAACTGTTAAGCAACTCGTTGTACCTAACATGAACTAGTCATACGAAATTAGGAACTGACAGTCAATTATCATGATTTTGCCAAAGTTAGACTTTGGAGGCCAAATACATCATTAGCATCATGAACTTTAGAAAAGTTCCCTCAACTTGCAAAATGTACCAGTTTACCCCCCTTGAATTCCACTTGTCAAATTCTCGTCGGGAGAGAAAAATGACATCTTTGAAAAGTCAAGCCAATCATGAGCTGGCACATGGTATTTAGGGGGCCAACTGATGCATCTTTTTAAAGTTGAAGGAGGCAAACCGGTATACTTTCGCAAGTTATGGGGTTAAGGGACATTTTCAAAGTTCAGGGGACATTAGGATATTTGTGCCAAGTTGACAGGGTTTAAGGTGTATTTAGCCAGCTTTGGACATAATTTCAAATTATCTCCATAAAGCTTCAATCTTTGGTCTTCGAGCTGTGAACGCAGCTAACTTTTAAGCAAAATTCATTAAAAAGAATGCTCTGAACTTCGCCTATAGAAACTTTACACAGCTCATTTATATATTTTCAGGCGTTCCCAAGAGATTCCCCTTTAGCCATTGACATGTCAACAGCAATTCTCACACTATCTGAGAACGGCGAGCTTCAGAAGATTCATGACAAATGGCTAAAAACATCGATCTGCAGTTCACAGAACACTGATGGTTCAGATCAACTTCAGTTACAGAGCTTCTGGGGGCTATTTCTCATTTGTGGCATTGCTTGTTTTGTTGCTCTCTTTATCTACTTTTGCAAGGTGAGCCGGCAATTTAACCGCCACATTGCTAAAGATCCTGCAGAATCTTCGGTCCACGGCAGTTCTAGATCGAAAAGGATTCAGACATTCCTGTCCTTTGCTGATGATAAGGTAGACAAAACAAAGAGCAAGTCAAAACGAAAACGAGATGACTTATCGGTTCACTATGATCAGTCTGCTAATGGCAGTGCCAGAATCGAAAGGAATGTTTCTCAAGAGAGGGATAATAGTGCCATTTGGCTTCATTGATAGGTATGTTCATTGACATTTTGCAGTTTCAGTTCCCTTTTTGGAGTTTATGTACAAAAATTTGTCTATAATATGTAATAGATTGGTATTCAGAATAGTACAATTCTGAAATGTATAAATTATTTAACTCGGCTTTCTCGACATTTTCAGCCTTTCTGTAGCCTGTGGTACTGAAAAAATAGTTTTGGCCTCTAAACTTGTTAGAATGTTAAGCCAAACCCGGAAAGAAACTACACGCTCATGAAATCCAGAAATTCACAAAAATCAACTTGAAACTCGAATGTCATGTAAAAACCAAAACCAACAATGGTTAATGTACATATAGTTTCTTTCTACAAAACTAGATATAAAAAACCCGAAATAAAACAACCAATTGAGAACGAAAATCCTCGAAACTATCAGTTTTCCTTTTCAGTTGTTGCCTTTGCTCCAACAGAGAAAAACTCAGTAATGACTTCGAGGGGCATGCCTTTGGTTTCTGGAACTTTCAAGTAAACAAATCCCAATGATATGATGCAAACAACTGCATATAACCCGAAAACACCAGCAAGACCGATGGACTTGAGCATAACAGGGAGTGAATAGGTGACTATGATGTCACCAATCCAAAAAGTGAGGGCACAAATGGCAATGCAGAGGCCTCGAACCCGAGTTGGGAAGATTTCAGCGCACAGAATGTTAGGGATTGGACCGAACCCCATCACAAAGCAACAGAAATAGAGAATAACACTGAAAGTTGATATCGATGCATTGACAACACTGCCTAGATTCACTGCACTTCCTAGGACTAGGATTAGGAGAGAGACTATCAAGATTGGGATTGTGAAAAGCAACAAACTCCTGCATACAAAACACGTGATTTGATAATCAGAAACGAAGAACCTTCTGGAAGAATGGCTAAAACCGAAGCAAAATTAAGTACCTTCTTCCAGAAATGTCCATAAGCCTCATGGCCACAGCTATACAGGGGAGCATTAGCAGTGTTGTTACAGCACTAATGAGAAGAGATGCTGAAGCTGAACTAATTCCCAAGTTCGAAAGAAGAACACCAACCCCTGCTTGCTCAAGAATTTGAGGGGTGTAATAGAGAACCCCATTTATGCCTGAGAACTGCACAAAATTTACATAATAATAAAATCTGTTAAGCTCGGTTAAGTACAGTATTAATAAGTGCAGTTCAGTTCAGCCATTATAAGTCCAAGACAACAGAGCCACAGAAAAGTACAGTTTACCTGTTGAAGAATTTCGAGTCCAACTCCAACAAATAATGCACGCTTAACTCCCGGTTCAAAAAGATCTTTCCAACTGGGTCCTTTAGCTGCAGTTTCAGCAGGGTGAACCATAGCCGGTCCAACCGGGTGTTGGTCCAAAAGCTCTTTAGAAAAGAGAGCTGGTTGGCTGACCAAAGCCGAAGCCTGCACAAATTCACTCTCTGCAGGCACATCACCACCATGACCTGAAACCAAAGACCCATATCTAGAACCCGGTGCGCCTTCCTGGTGCAAATACACCCTTTTGAACCCACCTTCTTTCTTGCCATCTGGTCCCTCTCTTTCAGACCATTTCCAAGCCAACTGCCAACCACTACCAATTCCCGTGCTGCCAACCGGCTCGCCACCTACACTCCCATGTCTCATGGTTGAAAGGGTCTCATGTACAGGCGGCGCCAATTTGTTGTCCATGCTGGTCGCTTGGCGAGAGATCAAAGGGCTATGCAAATTATCATCAGAATCATTGCCCCCTCCATCAGAGGGATAGTCATCGCCTTCTCTATCTTGGCTTTCCTCATCCCAATCTTCGTTTCTCTGCTGCCCTCCCACACTGAACATGCTCCCAAAGTGTGGGAAAAGCATGCTTCTTGTGCTCCCAGTGTCTGGGAGCTTTTCATGGACACTGCCAAAGAGGGTGACAATGGGGTCCATGAGAGGCACACTCTGGTTTACCATGCTTCCAGGGCGAGAGGAGAGCCGAATGCTGCTTTGCCCGGGTACCGGTTTGGCTATCCAGCTAAGGCCGCCTCCCGGTCCATATAACTTCATTTGGTCTTTGTCTTCGCTTATCTCTTGGTCGTCAGTGATATCATTGGCCGGGCCGATGATGTACTCCTCTATTGATGTGTCGCCCCCAACCCCGAGTCCTTCAACTAGTAGAGCCATTTCGCCTGTTCAACCGAACCGTATAAGTATCGCCATGTGAAGGTTCTTTATTATCATATTGTAGAAAATAGTAAGCCAAATTGTATTCTCCTAAATAATTTTGCGATAAGACGACTAAACAAGGAAAAAATCATTGAAATGGCAACAGTCTTAGCCTAGTGGTTAATTATCCCACAAGTCACAGGTTCGCATCTATATTCAGGTGAGGGATGAGGTTTTCATTTATTATTGTAATTTTAAGTCCAATGGGACAAATTCTTTTTTGAGAAAAAAAAGGAAAAAAATCATTGAAAGCGACATGCTACGAACGGTTTAAGGGCCAGTTTGGTATTTCTTTCTTAGGTTGTTGTCCCAAAGAGGTCCATATTCAAGCTTTCCCTGTAAACACCAGATATTGATCCTAGGAAAGAATATTGAACAATTCCTAATTAACCAATATGGAAGAGAAAAACATATTATCAAAAAAAGTTTTGTGAGAGCGACTATTTGGGACAACAGCTGGGAAAAAATTGCAAAGGAAACAGAAAAGCTTACCTGATACATCATCCCTTCCACGAAGCCTCTGTAAAACCTTCTTGGCCTCGAGCATCCGTCCTTTACTCACAAGCCATCTCGGGGACTCGGGCAGGAAAAATATAGTCAAAGCGAGATAAATGAGAGAAGGAAAAGAAAGAACCCCGAGCATCAATCTCCAACTCGGTGCTTTTGTCAGGGACATCCCGAAAACCATACAATAAGACAGAAACATGCCACCAGATCCGGTGAACTGAGGGAGAGTATTCAATAGACCCCTGATTTCAGGTGGTGCAGTCTCAGATATGTAAACTGGGACAAGAGTGACTGCTAGACCGATACCGAAACCATCCAAAAGCCTAGCCAGGAGTAGAATGTAAACATTTGGAGACCATAACATCACAAGACTACTAAGACAGTAAAGTACAGAAGAGATGATCAACAAAGGCCGGCGACCGAGCCAGTCTGATATGGCTCCAGAACATGTGGTTATTAAAGTAGCACCGATAAGTGAAGTAGCGACGATCAATCCTTCTATAGTTGGCTCGCTTTCCAGTTTGAATTCCCTCTTAATGTATAAGACAGCCCCTGCAAAAAGAGAGATCCTTAATCCCAATTCCAATTCAGAATTAACCAAAAAAGACTTGAACTTCGGGAAAAGAGTAGATTTCAAGCAAAATAAACCATTCACCATATGCAGTATGAATCAAATCTCATCACCTCACCTAGAACAGAACATGAAAATTCTAAATTTTGAAAAATATACTTCAACTTTGAAAATTTTAAGCAAAATTGAATGGTTCATCATCTGCAGTATAAATCAAATCTGACTTATTCCATATTAGAACATGAAATTCAGCAACAAAAGGTTTTAAATTGACTGCCAAGGTTACATGATCCCAATTCAGAATCAGCATAAATAAGACTTCAATGAAGAAAAACAACTAATCAAGCAAAATTGTATCACTCGTCATCTGCAGTATGAAGCAAATCTGACTTATTCAAGATTAGAACATGAAACTTAAGCAACAAAAGATTCTAAATTTACCTGCTATGGTTGCATTATCCCATCCTTGCAACAAGTTACCAACTGCAGCAGCTACAGCAACAAGCACAGCTCCACTCATCTTTCTCAGAAACCAGGATTTGAAATTCGAGCCTTCAACTAAAGAACACAACACAACAAAAAGAGACAAAATCTAAGGATTAGCAGAAAACAAGATTGATCCTTTTCCTCTTTTTGATCAAAGTTTGATCCTTTTTCAAAAGGGCGGAGACAACACAGATCAATTGAAGGCCCCAGATGTCCAAATCAATCAAACTATACAAAGTATCAACCAATACCTAAGTGAACCGTGCTAGCAAAATCAGCAGAACCGTATGATGGGTAGTCTCAGGTATGATTAGATGTCGATTTCTCTGCAAATCGTCATCTGGTGATGTCAAAACAACAACCAAAAAGATAGGCAGTGGGCCTGAGTGAAAGCGAAGTTCAATATCTAAAAACCTTATCAAACAAAAAAGAGGCAAAAGTAAAGAAGAAGAAGCCAAAGAGCAAAACCAGCAAAGCCTTTAAGGCAAAGACAGGTGCCCCTTTGCCTCTCTCTGCAAAGCACGTCACCAACCTTCGAAATTGCAGCTCTTTGTCACTCACTATCATCACCAGTTCCAACCCTTTGGAAAGTTGAGATCTTTATTGCAATTTTGAGGAAAAGGTGACAGCTTTGAGGGTATATAATAGAATAATGGAAGAAAATCAGTGGCTCAGTACAAATATTCCCAAATTAATGTATTGAAGAGAAAGAGAGAGAGTGAGAGAGCAATAATGGAGAAAGGGTGTCCAGACAGGATGACAGTATTGAGTCCAAGATCCAATTTTTGAACAGTGGAAATTGGAATCTTTGTGCTTATACAGTTTTGGTTTTTCCTATATTACAAGTTTTGCCTCTATTATCATCATCAATATTCAATTCATAATTTTAATATAATTTTATTAAAGAAAAAATGATAAAAATATACATTTTTTAACCTTTGATTTCAATCAACACTTTAAAAAATTAGGCCATAACATTTCATAACCAAGTCCAAGCTTTCAAATCCAAATACTACGTTCTAAATACCCAGCACATATCTCATTCAGAAACAACCTCTCATCTTCAACAGAGCGCTCTCTCTCTCCCTCAGTTCGAAAAAAACGAAAACTACTCAAAAACTTCTCTATCGACTCGAGAGACTTCGGAAAGATGAGATTTTCGGTTTCGGATTGGTTCATTTTGTTTCGGTTGTGTTACTCGGCGACGGCGGTGGTTTACGAGACAAGAGAACACAATTATTCAGACCTGCGTTGTTGCTTTCTCCGGCATAGTCTTCGGCGGTACACTGTCGTTCTTCTTTTCTCTTTTGATCTCTGCTTCTTGTGTATGTTAATCGTTGATTTTGCAGTGTCTGTGATTCAATTTAGGGATCGGATTGTTGTTTTAAGATGCGTAGTTTGGTAAATTGTTGATTGTTGCCTCTTTTGGCATGTGTTTACAATTTCATTGGTGTTTTAAGTTGCTAATTTTCAGTTGTTGATTTGATTATATTTGCTGCTTCTGTTTTTTTAGTTCTTCTAGTTCT
>CAOJBJ010640282.1:0-12860 GCA_948291685.1 Euphorbia celastroides
AAAGAATGGAAGATAATGCTGAAGATGATATAATATGCTTTTCAAGAACTAGAATCTACAACAACGGAAATACAACAATTGCAGAAAATAAAAGCTCATATCTACTCGTGTGTGAAAGTAACTGCTCCATACTTCTGAAAATGACCCTTCTACCCTTTTCTTTGCCTGGATGCCCTTTGAGTCGTGCACAATACAACTTGTACAAATTTTCAACAATTTCAGATGACAATTTCCTCATTCACTTGATCAGCTTTCTAACAGACCATCCTCACTCAATGTGTACATATATAAACTTTATCTCTTCTGAATTCCAAAAGTAACCAGCAAATAGTACATTCCAAAAGTAGACTCATTACTATTGAAACATTTCGCTATAACTAGGGAATCGTCATATTGGGTTATGTACAAAAGAAACAGTTACCATCTCAAAACACAACACCATAATCGTCATAGGAGGAAACAATGAAAAAGCATTATAAAGAAAACATACCATTCCATTAAAGAGGAATTCATCAACACTCTCATTGTCGTTGCGTCTATTGTTCAATTTAGACACCAAGTTGTCCATTGCACCACACCCATCTGTCTTCAAATTTCTCACCGATGGTAAATCAATTAAATGTCTTTTGCTGAATCCTTGCAATTTTGTAAGATTTCTAAGTTCAAGAAGAGTAAGTTCAGGAAACACAATTTTGTTGATTTTGTCCCTTTCTATTTCCCCACTCATTATTATATCTTCCATTAATGGGCACGCACTTATCTGAAGCTGTTGAAGATTTTCAAAAGATTTTGCCATTGAACTTGTAAATACGTACGTCACACCTTCGCATTCGGATACCGCCAATCTTATCAATTTGGGCCACTTAATCTCGATTGTTTCATCTTTCGCCTTAGCAATCATTACTTCTACACCACAATGATCTATGTGGAGATCCAAAATTAGAGCCATACCACGAGCTACGGATGCAGGAAATACATATTTAAGATTCCTGCAGTAAGAAACTTGAATACGGTACAGATTCTTTAAATTCCAAGCTTGCATATTGATTTCCTCACTCCATATATAACTCAACTTATCCAATCCTTCAATATGTAGTTTTTCTAAGGTGGAGAAACTAACCTGCAATTAATACATTTCATTGAAAAGAAAATATTAGTCCCTTCCACACATAAAGCTCTGTTTACTTTTAAGCTAAAATCACTCTAAGTCTGTTTAGTAGAAAACCAAAGTTTTATGATGAGTGATGAGTAGTTCGAAAGAGTATTTTCTTCTGTGAAAACCAAACAAATTAGAAATATCACAGTGATCAAACCAACTGAGTGAGGACCATTTAAAATTGAAACACAAATGATTATTGATGTCCTCACGTCATATATATTTGGAAATTTCTATTCCATAAAAACAATAATTTCTCTGCGTTGGAGAAAGTAGCCTGCAATTCATGCATTTTTAGATTGCTCAACATGTTCGGATTTTCTCTCCATTTCAATCCTACTGATTAGAGGAACAGTAGCAGTACTAAACTACTAATAGTAAACAGACTATTAGTAACAGTAATAATGATCATAGATAGACTAATAATAATAAGAGTAGAAACAGGGATAGCTTCATTACACTATTGATATATCAAGGTTCAAAATTTTGCAATAATGTCAAAGAGTTTGCTACGACTTGGAAAAATCGCAATTTAGGCCTCAAAAACAAGAGAAAAGGGAAACACTTTTCCAAAACCAAATTTATCATTAAAGAGTGAAAATCTAAAAAGCCAAAAGAAATTACCATTTCGTTGAAGAGGTATTCATTGATACTCTCACAGTTGCTGCTTCTGTTCACACATTTAGACACGAAATTCTCAATCGCCCAGCATCCATGTACTTCTAATTCTCTAAGAGATGGAAAATCAATTGGGTGCCTACTGCTGAACCTTCTCAAACTTGGAAGGTACTTAAGTTCGAGCTTGACAAGTCTACAAAACACAATGGCATTGTTGTTCTCTTCTTCTATTTCCCCACTCAGGATGACCTCTTCCATTAACTCACACTCACATATGTCAATAACTTCGAGTTTTTTAAGAGATTTTGCCAATGAACTAGTAAACACGTACTTCAAACCTTTGCATCTCTTTACCTCCAGCTTTGTCAAATTTGGCCACTCAAATGATTCATCTTTATCCATTCGGATTAGAATTTCCACTCCACATTCTTCCATTTCAAGCTTTTGAAGTTGAGGAAGATCACACGCAGGAAAAAAACATTTCAGATCCAGACAGTTAGAAACATGAACTGAATGCAACTTATTAAACTGAAACCATGATTGTCATTGATGTCCTCACTCCATATACATCTCAAATTTTTTGCTCCATTAATGCATATTTCCTCTAAGTTGGAGAAAGTAACCTGCAATTAATAAATTAAATTAAAGAGAACGTCAGTCCTATCAAACAATTCTGTAATAGTGTTCCACATAACATTTTCCAGAAAAGTTTTACGTGGTTTATTATTAAGTTTTCATTCTCGACTTGTAAAATTGTGAAAAAGATAAGGTCGGTTTGTACCATGGAGTTTTTGGAACTAATGCTAGTCAAATTCTCACAATTCAATACTTTCAAATTCTTCAGATTGGGCCACTCAAATGTTTCATCTTTAGCCTTCCCAATTATTACTTCCACACCACAATTTTCTATTTCGAGCTTTCGAAGTTGAGGAAGACCACAAGCATGAAATAGCCATTTGAGATCCGGACAGTTAGAAACATGAACTGAACGCAAATTATTTAAACTGAAAGAATTATCAACATTGGTGTCTTCACTCCATATATATCTCAACTTATCTGATCCACTAATGTATAGTTCTTCTAAGTTGGAGAAAGTAACCTGCAATAATAGAATCCATTAAAGAAAACATAACTCCTATCGAATAATTGTATATAAGTAATATTGTTCCACATCACTTTGTGAAAAAAAAGATGAAGTTGGTTCGTACCTTGGAGCTTTGGGAACTCATGCCAGTCAAATTCTTACAATTCAATACTTTTAAATTCTTCAAATTAGGCCACTCAAATGTTTTGTCTTTAGCCTTCCCGACTATTACTTCCAAACCACATTTTTCTATTTCAAGCTTTTGAAGTCCAGGAAGACCACAAGCAGGAAATACCCATTTTAGATCCGGACAGTAAGAAATATGAACTGAGTGCAAATTATTTAAAGAGAAAGCAGAATCAGCATTGATGTCCTCACTCCATATATATCTCCACTTATCTGTTCTATTGATGTATAGTTCCTCTACATTGGAGAAAATAACCTGCAATTGATAAATTTCATTATAGAAATTGTGAAACTTACCAAATAATTGTATATAAAGTAGGAAACAGTAGTGCTCAACATTACTTTCTCAACAAAAGTTTTATGCAGTTTGCAAAGAAGTTCTCATTATGGACTTGTAAAATGGTGGAAATAATAACTTTGGCTTGTACCTTGGAGTTGTTAGAACTAATGCTAATTAAATTGCAACAAGTTGACACTCTCAATTTCTTCAGATTGGGCCACTCAAATGTTTCATCTTTAGCCTCTCCAATTATTACTTCCATATCACATTTTTCTATTTCAAGCTTTTGGAGTTGAGGAAGACCGCAAGTAGCCACCGTAGCAGGAAATACACATGTCAGATCCGGACATTTAGAAACATGAACTGAATGTAATCTATTTAAACTGAAAGCAGAATCAAAATTGATATCTTCACTCCATATATATCTCAACTTATTTGCTCCATCAATGCATAGTTTCTCTAAGTTGGTGAAAGCAACCTGCAATTAACAAATTCGTTAAAGAAAACGTGAATCACCTTAAAATAATTGTATATTTGTTGGAAATAATAGTGTTCCAAGTCACTTTTCAACAGAAGTTTCAATGGGATTATAAAGAAGTTTTTCTCATGGACCTATAAAATAGTGAAACAAATAAAGTGGCCATGTACCTTGGAGTTGATGGAACTAATGCTCATCAAATTCTGACAATTCAATCCTTCCAAATTCTTCAAAATGTTCCACTCGAATGTTTCATCTTTAGCCTTCCCAATTATCACTTCCACACCACATTCTCTTATTTCGAGCGTTAGAAGTCGAGGAAGACCACGAGCTACCGTTGCAGGAAATAAATATTTCAGATTCGGACACTTGAAAACTATAACAGATTGCAAATTCTTTAAAGCAATGTTGTCCTTGCTCCACAAATTTCTCAACTTGTCCATTCTTTCAATGGATAGGCCCTCTAAATTGGAGAAAGTTATCTGTGATTTGTACATTTCATTGAAGAAAACGTGAGTCTTTTCCAAATAAAACAAAGAAAATGCAAAATTACCATGTCATAGTGTTCTTTTTAATTGATTTTATTCAAGAAAGATTATTCATGAGCTACTAATTGACTATCTTGATGTAATGGCTGAATGGTGAATTAAAATTTGATTAAAACTTTAATTTAATAAATAATAACAATAGTAGTGATAGTTTTTTGATCTATTTATGTAGAGAGAGGTCTATGCTTTGTGCATGTATTTATAAAAGTTGGCTCTTACCTTGCAGTTGTTGGAACTAATGCTAATCAAGTTGTGACAATCTGATAATTTCAAATGGGTCAAATTGGAAAAAGTAACCTGCAAATAAATACATTGTGAGTCTTCCGAATAATTGTATAAGTTCATATAAATACAAAGCTCTATTTGGTAATAAGAACTCAACAAGACAATTAGAAACTCTAATCGATTGCTGGTTATATAAATTGAAAGAGAAATCAATACTAATCTTATCACTCCAGATATATCTTATTTCATTCGCTCCATCAATGGATGGTTCCACTCAGATGGGAAAGTAACCAGTGATTAGTACATTCCAAAACTAAAGGAAAAGCGGATTTGCAACAGCATGCAAAATGTTCATTTTAAGCCACAGACATAGGAGAAAAACAAAGAACTCTAATCATGATAAAAGGAAGAAAATTTAGAACAAGTAAACGATTACCAATTCGTTGAAGAAGATGTGTTTATCAACACTCTCATCCTGGTTGCTTCTATTGGGAAACTTGGACACCAAGTTCTCAATTTACCTACAGTCGTCTATCTCCAATACTCTCAGAGATGGAAAATCAATTGGATACCCGACACTGAACCTTTTCAGTTTCTGAAGACTTTCAAGTTTAAGAAAGTCAAGTTTAGGAAACAAAATCCTACTGATGTCCCCTTCTTGAATTTGTTCATACTCCTCGCCCAATATTATCTCTTCCAGTAACTCACACTTGCTTAATCGGAGGTATTCAAGTTGTTTAAGAGATTTCACCATTGAAGTTGTAAATACATACTGCAAACTCGAGCATTTGGACACCACCAACCTTGTTAAATTGGGAAAAGAAACCTGTGCGTTGAGTTTTTGTTAATTGATTTAACAAACAAAAACTGGATAAAAATTCAAATAGAATTGAACAAACTCATGTAAGACTTACCACTCCACTTGGTAGATGGTACAACAAATTCTCAGCTCCTTTGACATCACGTAAATGTAGAACTTCAATCTCTCTCACAAACTCTCTTATCATATGCATCAAACCACTACCTGTTTTCAGCTCAAGCTTCAGCGTCCTACTTGATGTTTCATATTCATCAAGCCAATACCAATTGCCTATGGATATCCTATAGTTTTGCACTCCATTAAAGAACCAGTCTTTTGGCAATAGCTTTGCATCTTGTACTTGTATTTGTAAAGTCTTCAAGTGAGACAGGTTCTTCAATTCTTCAAGACTAGCATTACCTTTATTCTCCCATCCAGTAAAACTATTTAAAATGTACAGCTCTTCTAATGAAGACAGACTTGACAGGACGTTCACAGGAATCCTTTTGAGATGATAACAGCCTCTCAAATCCAGTAGTTGAGTCAATCCCTTAATATCTGGAGGCAATTCTCTGATGCTTGATCCAGCAAAACTTAGCAGCTGTAGTTGCTTCAGCACAGCAACATTGGCTACATTATACTCCCCGCATCTTTCCAAATACAATGTTTGGAGGCCCTCAAGGAAACCAAGTGATGATGGCAATCTAAAATTCACCCCAGTAAAATCCAAAACCTTTAGTTTTGGAAGTACTCCTTGTAGAAATGAACTAGGGATATCAAGACGATCACCTCTTGCAAACAGTGAAAACATCTCTGCTTCAGGACACTCTAGAAATGCTGGTAGCTCACTTAGATCACAAGGAAGGAAAATTCTGGTGTAATCTTTGTTTTGGAAGTACAATGATCTTACCTTACCAGCACCAACAAAAACATGTTGATCTCTTGATGCAATTACGAGAGAAATGTCACGAACTACATCGTGGATTTTCACGTAGCCAGCCCTGTCATCATCCAAGAGCAAACACTCATCTTTAAGCTTATCAATCAAGGATAATACTCTATTCCTCGCACCTTCAATTGTATCTATGCTCTTAAATAAGCCTAGACCCACACTATACATGACCAACTTGCGAATGAGAATATTGGAATCTCCAAACAGAGCACAGAGCAAAAAAATGGACTTGGCTTCCTTATCAAGCTTCGTATCATAGCTTGACTCAACAACTCTGTGTACTATCTCATATATGTCTGTGTTTTCCACGTCTGAAAGCCGGTTTAGCATGTTGCTCCATGCATATGGTTCTTTACCCCTCAAATCTGCAGCAACTTTGAGAATCAGAAGCGGCAAGCCGGCACATTTTTTCGCTACTTCCTTTGCTATGCGATGCAGCTTTGGGTCAGTAATATTACTTGCAGACATTTCAAACAATCTCCATGTTTCTTCTTCTCTTAGAACATCGAGAGAGAATTCTTTCTGTGTGTGCATCTCATTACGTAAAACATCCTTCTTCCTTGAGGTAAGCAATATTTTGCAACCTTCATATGAATCTCCTATAGGAACTCCCACAGCATTCAGATCAAGTTTCTGCCAAACATCGTCAAGAATGATCAGTACTTTGGATTTCTCCAGCCTCTTGTGCAGTTGGCATGCTCTTCCAGGTACCTCTTGCGCATCAAGTTTCAAGCCCAATGAATCTGCGATTTCTCCTTGAATTCTCCTGATGTCAGGAGTCTGAGAAACAGCTACCATAACGACAGTGTCAAAAACCATCTTTTCTAGTATGGCTTTTCCTTTGACTTCCTTAGCTAGTGTTGTTTTGCCAACCCCGCCCATCCCATAAACACCTACCACATTCGATTTTGGATCTCTCAAGGCATCCATGATTTGGTTCAGAATCAGCACCCTCGAAGGCAAGGCCTCCGAGCTGTAAAGGGAAGGCTCAATGATCGGCTGCAGAGCTGGGCGGCATGAAATCGGATCTGATACTGCTGCTGCTCGTGCAACTTGAAGCATCTTACCAACCGCCAATGCTTTCTTGTGAGCTTTTTTACTCAACTGATAGCGACTCTTCAAATTGGGACAAAGTCCAACAAAGCACTTGTTCATGGCTTGTGCTTTCTGCTGGATAAGTTTCTCAGCATCTTCAATTTCTTTTCCTGCAGTAATCAGCCATTGTGTAACAGCAGGAAAGATCTCTTCCCCGTTTCTAGTGGCATCATCGACCAGCTGCTGCCTCTCGAGCCTCTTATTTTTCAGCTCTTCAACCTCATTCTGGAGTGTCTCAACCTTGTTGTTGCATCTGAAAGCATAACCGATGTGCCTTACAACAGGACTAACAGCATATTTTATGAAGGGTTCTGCAATGATGGGAAGAATTGCCTCCACAGCCATTTCAATCAACTCAAAAAAGACAGCGCAAGAGGCCAGTTAGAGAGTGAAAAGATAAAAGAAAACTGGAGATTGAGTTAAGAGAACAGCAACCGATGTTAGGAGTAGTTGAGTTGAAGGAGAAGCAGAAAATGAAGACCAGTTTGAGGATCATTCATTAAGAAATTCAAGAGTGAACAAATAAGAAATAGCCACCGTGAACAAATGAGATGAAGAGGAAGAAACCATTAAAGTCAACTGTGTTGATGAGAACGTGAATACTTAATAGCGATAAAGTTTATTAAATTAGGAAGCTTGATTATGACAAAAGTTATTGATTTTAAAACCAGTTTGTCTAGCAAAGCAAACAGCACACAATTACACCTCACATGGCCTTACATCCCACGATGAAAATAAATGCTTCAGAGCCATCATTCATGTCAACTAACATGTAATTCTGCAAGTCAATGCACACTGCCAGCTACAACTAGATTCAGTATTATTGCCAGCTACCCTCTCCATTAAAATTCACAATTTCAACAATTTCTAAAACCTAATCTCGAATTCAAACAAAAATTCACTCAATTCACAACAAAACAACAGCAATTTTATAAAATGGAGCTATAATCGAGCTAGTAGTAAGGTTAAGGTTCGGACTTACTTTTCCGCTTCTGCTTTCCACCCTCCTCCCGTACTCGCCGGTTACCAATTGACTTCTCGCCGTCGCCGGCCCGTGGTGGTTGCGGGTTCAGCATTTCCTCTATCATTCCAGTAGGGTTTGGTAAAACCGAAAAAGTTACTGCCAAAATGACATACATTTCTTACTGCTTTCACCTAAGCTTCGTTTTCCAGCTTTTTCCATAACCGTTCATATCTTAGTTAAACGCGTAAATGACCGTTCAAGTTGGCAATTTTCGTCTCATTTACCTTTCAAGTTTGAGAAGGTTCTATTATCCCTTTCAAGTTGATAAAAAACGGATCAGTTACCCCTCAACGCCACGTGTCAACTTCTAGTTGCATATATAAAAGGAAAAAAAAATGACATGTTTGAAAAGTCAAACTAATCATATTTTGACACGTGACATTGAGGGGGTAATTGATGCGTTTTTTGCCAAATTGAGAGAGAAATAGGACCTTTTCAAATTTAAAGAGTGTACGGGACGAAAATTACCAACCTAAAGAGAGCATTTATGCATTTAGCCCATAACTTATTACCCTAGCCTGGACCTGAGCTGTGGGAACAGTCCAGCCGGGTGAAAAATTCTGATTCAATGTTCCAACTAATATATAAATTCATTCGGTAGCGGAGCTAAAATCTCATGAGAAAGGAGCCAACTTCCTTAGAAAAAATTTGAGCTAATTTATTTGGTATGAACTATTTTATCCTTTAAATCTTATATACAATAAAAAAAATAATTCAATTTCATAATTAAACTTAGTACCGAGATCTTAAAAAATTAGTACAGATTTATTTGGCCATCGCCAAGTGAAAAATTTATTTTGACAAGTACAAAATATCACAATTAAAAATAATGTGGTAAAAAAAGGTTGACTCAGTAATTTATGAAAATAACATAAAAAATATTTGAACTATGGATGAAAAAATGTTTACTTTCAAACACTGAAATAAAAAATCAATTTTTGGCCGAAAATTCAAATAATTTCTATTAGTTAATGGAGAGCTAGCAAAAACAATTTCAAATTTCACAATTCACATGAGGCCATTGATACCAGAAAAGCTCGATTTCGTCAATATTGCAAATCAACCATAGTTAATTTACCTAACAGTAAATAACTTCCATTCCAATGCATTTAGTTTTGTTTTCTGTTTTGAATAGTAGAATCGCAGCTTAATTAGAGAGAGTAAAAAAGAAGAGGAAGTACTTGGAAATTGCTTGAAGTATAAAAAAGGACTGGGGGAGAGGCAAATCGAGGAGGAAGGTAAGGCAAAGAGGAGGAGGAGGTGGCGGCGAATTGGTGTCGGGCGACTTGGAGAGAAAGTTGAAGAAACTTTAATCGTCAAATCGCTTACGGGAAAAGAATGGGTTTGTGCTTTTACAAAGTGGGATATATATAAAGGGTATTGGATGTAAATAAAATTTAAAAAACATAATAAATGATAATAATTTAGCTCCTTGGTATTTATGTAATTACTTTATCAAACTTTTATAGTTGTATAATTTTCCCTCATTTTTGGAGTAATAAAGTTACATCAATACAAAAACTTCACAGCTCATGGATGGTTCTGCAACCATTTCAGGTTTACAGTAAAAAAAATTGTCATTCAGGTATAATTTGAGAAATTGAGAGTATAAAATAGCTAGTGATATAGAGAAACGGGATATGTTAAAATACCAGCTTGTGAAAACGGATTTCGTCTGGCCACCATAAACTATATCACTTATGAAAATAGAAATTATTAAACACAATAATCAATCATGTCTATCGAGATGTGTCGCTAGGTCCTTTAAGCATTTATCTGAATTTCAAGTTTAATTACTTGAGACGTGAATAAAGCAAACTGGATTGGGAGCAGGGGCGGATCCTGGGGGGTCACGGAGGGTCGATTGAACCCCCAAACTTCTTGAAAAAATTTTATCCCCCCTATATAAATCGCTTGATCTGTCATGGGAGCTAATTGAAGAGGGTTCTGCAACTGATAAAAAGAGGACAACGAACAAATATCTAGGGCTTCTATTCTGTAGGCTTGACAATTAACAGCCCAAGGCCTTATTGGGCTTTAAGTAAAAAAGCATGTTTCTGATGATACTTCTCATAGGCCTCACCAATTATGAATTTGTCTTTAATAAATCCCAATTTTAATACTTAGTAGATCTAGTTTTCTTTTTGTTTTCCGCTTATAAGGATACAATTTTGTAATGCAATATGGAAATGATGTCCTTTGTGTTGGTTACATTTCATTGGAAACTTCCTTGACTTTAATGTGCATTCGTTTCATTATGGATCATAATTCACGATTGCAGGCTCATTTGTCTACAATGCTGTCAAATTCAAAATGAAAACCTAATTCATTATGGCTATCTTTTGTTTTGTGCTCTAAATTTTACCAAATTGAAAGTCATTTATTCTACTATGAACATCTCAAAAGTTTATTCTTTGATTTTGTTTGCTTAAAAATGTTGTTAAAGTTTTGACTTTAACGAAAATATAGTAGTAAAGTGGATGAAAATATAATTCAAAGTACCATGTAAAGCATCTAGTATTCTAAATCCTAATGAAAATGTATTTAGCTGTGGACGATGATACAATTAGCCATCCAATAACCAACTAATAGTTATTAGTCTATAATTTGAAGTCATATAAAAGAATATATTGAGAAAATTGACATTGTCAATTAGAATTGTATGTGTTTCAATGCGAGACTTATGGAAATATCTTCTAATTTACATGATAGAACTTAACGTTCGACCCCCCAACTATGTTGACCTGGATCCACCACTGATTGGGAGGATTGCCTTCATATAAGCTTTTGCAATAGCCTGTCTAGATTAGTCGACTAGTAGACAGCTCGATATCAGATGGTCAAAATTATAACACAATTTTTCTCAACATAAAAATGAAAATTAAATACAATTGTGACGAAAGAGGCACAATGACTTTTTTATCTATAGTGATGAAAGAGCATGTTTTCGTGACAATATCCGTGCTCTATAAGATGTTAAATTTCCTCCGGTGAAATCATAAAATATGTTGCAGAAGGATTCCACATGGTCGGTATGAAGGCAAAAAACAATCGACAAACTCTTGTCATTGGTCGGGCTAGGCAGAATATAAGCAGTTCCGGCTCAAATATTGGAAACCCAATCCAACTTACAACATGGACATTCGGACACTTGAATGTATTGGCTCCCCTCATCAAAACCGTTAAATCTGGTTGTATTTTCAAATAATCAAGAGCTGATCTTAAGTACGCATCATCTCATCTCTTCAAAGAGTTACAGATTTTCTGCGTTGTTTGCACCAATGGCCTCGATTGAATTTCTTTGACGAGCTTGAAACGGCTGTTGTAAATAGTACATTACCCAAGTATCCAAGTGGCAATGGGGGAACCAATCTAGATCATCCATCCAATGCGATATAGCTTGGTTTCTTGATCATGGCTCAAGTTTCGAGCCTTGCACATGCAATACCATATATGTGTAGCTAGGACAGTAGGACTTCAAAAGTGCTATAGTTTGTTCCCTTTTTTTCTACATTTTTAAACTCGGATTTCAATGCGGTTAGTTGCTCATGTGTTATTTTGAGGATCTTAGTCGATGTGGGCTTGATTTTGTCAGGGGTATGGTCCGTATGGAGCGAGCTGGGATTTTTCAATGCTTGAGGAGGATCATATTCGGGGTGATGGAAGGTAGGGGTAGGGGTAGGGGGAACCCGAGCTTTGAGTAAGGTCCTATCGATGAACGGGGGACAGCAATTGAGATTCCGCGAGCCAAACCCGACCATGAATTCACGAAGTGGCAGATAGATAAACCGTCAGCAACTGTGTGATGAAAACATACTCCAAGGCAAACACTTCCGCACTTTAAACGAGTTACCTATGACAAATAAAACCAAATAGTTTTATTCAATTATCCTAATGATGTTTTTTGAATGAAGGTGAAGCCGGAAATTCTGTCTCAAATATTATTAAATAAAAAATACATAAAAAAAACAAAACTATGATACTAAACCATGCATACATATGTTTTTTTCTTTCAATTTTATCCCTCATTACGTCAGTATTTAACTAACTTTGAATTGAAAAGTATGTTTTTACTGACGGTGTGAAACCTCCAAACCTCAGGGGAGATTATTGAAGTTTATCCTTTTTTTTTATCGAAACTAACAAAAAAACGAACAATAACGAGAAATGAGTACCTGCACAGCAAGTAGAGGATAAGAAGAGATATCCGCAGAATAATCAAATGCGGGAACCATTTGGAGAGTATCGGAACACGGGGTGAAATCACCAAAATTGTCAAGAGTACAACTTGCTTCGGCATCTAAGAACAAAGCTCCATCTCCATTACAGTTGATCTCAATTCGGCCATTTTGATCTTTGCCTAATCTGCCTGCTAAAGGGTAGAAATCCACAAGAACCTCACTTAGAGAATCTTT
>CAOJBJ010640502.1:0-11821 GCA_948291685.1 Euphorbia celastroides
AAAAATGCCAGAAAACGATGGAGCAGTTTGGAGATTATGAAGAAAGATGATTTTGAATGAGAACCCAAAATTGAATTTCAAAAAACAGAAACAAATCGAAGGAGCATGATAGGATAACATTCCAAAATTGAATTGCAAACTGAATAGGAAAGAATTCCGAAAATCATGGAGCATAACCGTTTTGCTTGAACTGCCATTTTCAAGCAGACATTTTAGAGCGTAAATATGCTTTTTGAGGAGAGTATAAGTGAATGAAACATTAAAAAATGGACTAAGTGACATTTGGATCTAAATGTTAAGAAAATCCTACAATTTCCCTACTTGTTAAGTTCAAATTTATAAGAACCAAATGCCACCTTATACTGTTGGGTCGAGCTTGGGCTTTCAACAGACAACACTAACTCAAATTGAGCGCAAACCATTTTTGAGAAATTTGGATTGGGTTTGTAAGATTTACTTCTTGTTGAAAATTCTTTTCAACTTTTACCTCAATATCTATTTCAAAATGTTCATGGCGTCTGAAAATTTTAGTAACATCCTTTTAAAAATGTATGTACCCTCTAAAAGTTTCCATACATTTTTAAAAATTTCATGCCTTTTCAAAATGTTCATACCTTTTATCTAACTTACGATTTAAACATGTTCATCTTATTTTTTATTTTTTGATCTTCATGTATATTGTTTCTACACTCAAAATGGAAAAAAGATAGAGACAGATAAGCGTATAGAGATTACATGACAAATCACACAACTAGGGGTTACAAAAATCCTCGAGAGAAAACAACAACTACTACTAGATAGTATTTTAGACCAATAAAAATATAGACACATCAATCCGTATTGTATGGACGTGCAATTAGGGTTGGGACAATGTTGTATAGAATGGGATTGAAGAAATGGGGATTCTATGTATTGGAATCCAATAATACATTAGGAAGGGCCCCAAAATCTAGAGAAGTCTTAAATTCAAGCATTCAATTGTGTCTGCGCAACTGCAGATGCATACATTATTGTTCTCCATTTTTCTGCTTTTATTGTACAGTTGGTGTGATTCATCTTTTAGTTAATAAATTCAATCCGAAATTGCGTTTAGTAATATGGAATTGTTGGAGGCGGCGGCAACGCCTATGATACTCCTATAATTGGCGGCAGTGGAGTGTTATCGACCGGCGGTGGTGGAGGTGGCGGCGGAGAGGAATACGAGTACCCTGCCGGTGGAGGAGGCGGGTTTTGGTGGCTATAATGTGGCGGAGGATAATGCCAATGTTGCTTAGGAGGCGGCGACGGTGGTGTCTGGTGGTGATAACTTGGTGTCGGCGGCGGTGATTCAGGAGTTGTGCAACCACTTGGCGGCGGAGGTGTAGCTGTTCCGGGCGGCGTGTAGTGTTCTACCGGTGACGGTGCTGGAGTTGTTGAATGGGGCGGTGGAGCGTGCGTATATTCATTCCCTGGTGGCGAATAGCTTGGTCCGGGAGCCTCAGCTGAGCTTTCCGGCGGAGGTGGGGGCGGTGATGCTCTGTGCTGATAATTAGGAGGTGAGTGGTACTCTGCTGGTGGCGGTGGTGGTGATGTTCTGTGGTGGTATTCAACCGGCGGTGGTGGTGGTGATGCTTTTGGTTGATAGGGAGGGTGGTGGTACTCAGCCGGGGGCGGCGGTGGTGACTGGTGGTGATAGGGAGGCTGGTGGTGGTGCTCAACCGGGGGTGGCGGTGGTGCTTGATGTTGATACGGGGGAGAGTGGTACTCAACCGGCGGCGGCGGTGGCGATGCTTGGTGATGATAAGTTGGTGGCTGGTGATCGGCATGCGGCGGCGGAGGAGGAGCATGATGAGTGGTTGGCGGCGGTGGAGCATGAGTGTTGGAATGTCCGTGAGGAGGCGCCGGTGACTGCTGAGGAGGCGGAGGCGGCAGATGCGTCGTCGGAGACACCTTTCTAGGCGGCGGATGGGATCTCGTGGACGGCAAAATCTTGAAAGACGGCGGTCGCGAAGACGAAGGCCTCCTGGGGGACGGGGGGCTTGTAGTGGGCGAAGTACAGTTGAACTTGCTACAGTTAACAGGCTGAGCAGCAGGAGAAGCACATTCTCTGGCAGATCTCTGATCGGAATTCCCAGGAATACAGTTCTCAGTAGCTGGGAGCCTCGCCGGAGAAATAGGTGAAAGAGTAAGTGAAGTTCTGCAAGCTGACAAACACTCGCCGGAATAAAACCGGTAAATCTATTGTGAGCAACATCAAGCTGCTCAACTTTCTTCATATTACCGATCGAAGACGGCAAAGAGCCCTGCAGATTGTTAAAGCTAACATCAAACACCGTCACTTCCGATCTCGTTAGGCAAACAGCCCGTCAAATTATCATTCATCAGAATGTCAGCGTTTTCCCCATCCCCCCAAATAAGAGCAGACATGGGAGCCGTTCCAATTGGAGGTGAAGTTGAAAGGGTCGGAGAAGATGGCCGTTACATTATTGGCCTATTTCATTCACATTATATTGTTCTTGTTAAATTAAATTAGACATGTTGGATTATTATAATATTATCTGCTGATACTAGAAATTTATCTGCTCTTAGCCTATAATATATTGTGGCAGATGTCCTATTCTAGTAGATGTGCTTCAAACTTTTTGTTATGTAAATATTTAGTTAAATTCATCTAAATCCTTTTTGAATTGTTTCTAATAGATGCTTCTTCCTTTAAATTTTTAAAAGTTTTTCTCATTCTCTTGAACTTGTTTCTAATAACTTCTCATCCTTTCCTCAAATTTGTCTAAAAATACTTTTAGATCTTGGAATTTTACGTGTCAACTTATGATTTGATAACAAACAATGAAATTTTTAAAAAATCAATTCAACCAAAAGACGACACATGCCATGATGTTAAGGGGCAAACTAATCCATTTTATAAGTTTAGAGGAGTGAAAGAAACTTTTAAAAATTCAAAAGAGCACAAGACTATCAGGTGTAAGTTTACAGGATCCAATGTATTTGACCTAAATATTTTATTATACAAGATCCTTAAAGTATTCACATTACTTTTACTAGCATTTGTACAATGTATTTATTTATGTCGGAAGTTTCCGTTGGTTGCATAAACATTATAAGAAGACATTGGTTGTCTAAAAGTTGAATAATTTAAGTTAATTTGAGGTTTGAACATTATTTAATTTGAAGTTAAAATATTCACATGAAAAAGAAAATAAGTGATGAAATTGGAAACGTGTAGTGAACAAAGATTTGGGAAACTGAAATTAGAGAAAGAAGAGAATTAGAGGACGTGACATGAACTTCTACTGTCCTTTTCAGTTTTAGTCCACTCCCAACTACCCTTTACTTTCTTTATTATACCATTATTTTCATTTCGATAATCAAGAAATTACTCGTTCAGAGCCATTTTTCATACACTTGTTACAGAAAATAAACAGATAAACATTCCCAAACTTCTGGTTAGAAATTTGTTTTTTCCGAATTAACATGAAAAAGAAATTGATGTCATGATTTGCTGAAAATTGTAACAACTCATTTTCGATTACTACGTATTTCCCAGCTTAATTTTCATACAAGTAACATAATGTGAATATGATCAGAGTTCCAATTTTATCAAAGTTAATGTAATGTCTGATTGATATTTATTTTACAGCAAAGCGAAATATCAATTTGAGCTGTAGTATTATTATAAACTAAGATATGCTTGCTTTTATTCTGTTGAAAGAAAAGTCTTAACTTTTAAAACTTTTAAATGATTAGTAAATTTAAATCAACATAAGTAAATTACGGAAACATTTGGGTTTGCTAGGTTAATTCATTCTAGAAAATGACTCATACAATCTTCATATACTTAGTTTCATAAATTTATTTTGAGAATGAATTCTTGTTATAATACAGTAATTATGACGTGTTAGTGGCTATTTTTACTTATATATCACAACAAGGGAGTACTGAACTATAACTGTTAGTTAAAATTAAAAATAACTTAATGAAACAAGTTCAAATATTTATTGAAAACTATTAATTGAATGTCTACAATATAAAGAAAAAGAAATGTATCTAATTTAAATATGGACTCGAACCTATAACATTTTGAATTACGGTTTCAATATTAATTACTAAACTAAAAAAATACCTTTACCACAACAATGGGTGAACTGGTTTAAAATAAGTAATTTCGTTAAAGTGTTATAATTTAATTAAGAATATTGTTTTTCTAAGCGAATTTAAGAATATGTTTAAATAAAGGAGATTATTTAATAGTTTCAAATTTGAATTATTTTTTGGGTGGTATATGGTAGTATGAACAATGAAATGAGAAACAATGATATAAGAGGTGCTTTTTTTATAATTTATTGACAGAAGGGAAATGGGACCCAGAACAAAACTGTAAGCACGATCTTTAAGAACTTTTCAAATGTGATTGAGAATCTTTTATGAGCTCTGATTTTTGGAAAAGGGAAAACGCGTAATTTAGAAAGAGAAAAAAAGAATTAGGTGTAGAAGGCAGCCAGATAAGAGGAGTGAATTTGTTACATTTAAAAGGTAGAGACATAAGCATAAGATTGCTCTTTCTACAAGTGGGACAGATTAGCGCCTTTTCCCTTCGAATTTGAATTCTCTAAAATTCATAAATTATAAAATTGAAATAATTTCATTCATTCATGCATTTTTAATGATTGAGATTCAATTATATCATGGACTCTACAAATTATAAAAACTAAATCTCAATCATTAAAAATGAATGAATAGATATGATTGTCTCAACTTTACAACTTTACTCATCTCTAACTTTAGAGAATCCTAATCCATCTTGCTTCTGTTTTCTTTCCTTAATACACTATTTGAATTATAAATCTAATCTTGTCGTTTGAGGATAACTTAGCCTCCATAACCCACAATTTTCTAACATAGATTACTCCTCACGTCGGCACTAAATGTATATTGACTCTTAAATTTTGAAAGTTTCTTTCAGTCCTCTAAAATTGACTTTTTTATATTTCCTGACCATCCTGAAAGTTACGTTAACTTCTGGTTGGTTTGACTTTTCAAAGATGTCATTCTTTCTTCTCTAGCCAAAAGCTATGCATGGCGTTCAAGGGATTGAGAAATGCAAAAAAGCTAACTTCAAGCATTTGAGAGAAATGTTTTGAAGTTCAAAGGTGATAATCTCACGCTACATTACATAAGTCATGGACTGAACGAGATGAAGAGCTGATTACCAGTTTATTGTGGTAAAATTTGAACATGAACCGAAAACTGCATGACCAAACCTTCAATAGTAACTTCAAAAACATATACCCATATTATTTGTTTTCCTTAGTCACATTGTATTGTGCGAGAAACAAATGTATTAAGACTGAATATTTGGCTTGCTAGAAAAGAAACATGACCCAAATGAATGATTCTGAAGATGAATCATTAGAGCTTCTTTAGCAAGTTGAAGAAGCCAACACTGATTTCTCCGTCCCCATTGCTCATAGATGAAATACACTTTTCCATTTATTGATATCGTTTGGGCCAAAGTGACTTGCTTCAACACTATTTCGGTTCAGTAAACACTTTTCTTATATCAGCAATTACAGTGAGGACTTAAAAGGCCTCTATCATATAGCAGCAGTTACACTCTGAGTCATTAGATACACAACATTTAACAACTCACACTTCCCACAGCATTATAATTTGTAATGGAGCACTGGTGTTCTGCGAATAAAGTTCAATATTTTCTTTCTTTGAAAAAATCAATGCCACGAATCAAACTGAAATTGTTGGCCATAGGCCATTGTACTTTGTAGCATAAAATATCAAACCACAAGGCCGTAATTATCTCTTTACTTGCTAGTATCAAAGTATAGTAACGGGTTTCTCATCTATAGCAACTAGGTTTCTCATCTCTGGAATCGTTTACCGAATATACTCGGCTGGAGGTGCCTCCTCTGGTATCTGGATATCACAGAAAAATCAGAACCATTAAACCACCAATCAATATCCATGGTTTGTTTTCAAATGCTAAACAACCCCTAGTTTCATTTTTAGGCCAATCTAGTCCGACTCGTGTGTTAACACAAACTTTAGAAGGCTAGTGGAGTTAAAGTAAACTGGATTGAATATAAGAGACAACCAGACAAAAGGGTTAATCCCCATAGAAGCACTTTGAACTGCTTTATCTCAACAACCCACATTGAAACTGAATCTTGTATTTTCATTTGAAAAAAATGCATGGATGAGTTATTTGCAAATACTATGAACCAAAAGGACTGAAATGCCTAGCTAGCAGCTTGCACATTTCTATTTCTTAATAGTCCCCCAACATAAGAACAGAAATAGAAACTGTATGTTGATCCGAATTAGACCGAATTGCCAGTCTAGATATAAAAACAATTCCAAGAAGAAACAGTTACCTCTCCAGCAACCCAGTTTTCTTTTAACCAGATACTGGGGTCCACCGAAATGGTTGTTCTTTCTTGCATGTCATTTCTGCAAGAATGCAATATTACAGATGTAATTAACAAATAAAGACAAACTAAGCCCACATGGAAGATGCATGAGAATATCTGAAAAGAATGCCAAGTATTCATTTACAGATGCTAAAGCTTCAACATGAATGCAATTGACAGTGCAACAGATGATTACACATCAACAGAAAACAGAATTTGCTCAACTACGAGCTATAACTATCAAGATTTTGAATGTCTCAATGCATCATCATCATGACATTGGTTTATATTCAAACTGAAACCCTGATCTAATAATCACGAATAATAACTTTTTATCTCATGAATTCTAATAAACTAAAGACGTAATTTCCAGCAATTGTCTTACAGTGTGTTTTTGTATGTACTTACACTGGGTGAATCTTTGTAGTTTCCATCCCAACAGCATTTGGAGGTGAATTAGATGAGTTGGCAGTGATAAGAGGCAGGGTAACAGACGTATTGGAGATTTGAGTTGACAATGCTGAAGAAGGAAATGGATTACTGGGAAAGCTAATTGCATTACTGTTGTTGAAACCTATTAAATTGAAGGGAGAAATAAGTTTAAGAGAAAGGTTGCTGACTGATAATAGCACTGATAATAAACAAGCAAAAAGTACAGGC
This sequence comes from Euphorbia celastroides, assembly GCA_948291685.1. Classification (NCBI taxonomy): domain Eukaryota; kingdom Viridiplantae; phylum Streptophyta; class Magnoliopsida; order Malpighiales; family Euphorbiaceae; genus Euphorbia; species Euphorbia celastroides. The sequence goes on from CAOJBJ010640502.1 coordinate 7,080, forward strand.
ACACAAATGATGCAAAATTCTCACCAGCATTTGTTGGGGTGAAATTGTTTGACGGAAATGCACTTGCAGTTTGGCCTAAATTAGATACCGGATTTGGCTGTCCAAAGCCATTATTTGAAAATACTGAAGGCCTGAAAAAAATTACTCAATTGAAGTAAAGGCCACGGGTGAATATATCATACTGTACAAGATTGTAAAGGAGTAAAGAAAGAATGAGCAGATGAATTTCATCCTACGATCCTTTTCTGATAATGAAAGCATTGTAAGTCTGGCCTTAGAAGCACTTCGATAAACCAATATACTTTAATAAATTGCTCAACAAGTTTGACCAGACAAAAATAGGATCCTGTAACCGTTACCTGATTCCGAAATTATTGGAAGTCTGGCTAGTGCTTGAGAAGGGACTTGGTTGCCCGAAACCATTGGCTGATGGGACAGAAGGCCTGAGAAGAAACAGCGAACAGAGTGCAATGAGCCTTATGAATTAATATTGAGCCCCATAAAGATGCGAACATAAATCAATATTTGAAAGAGCAATCCAGACCTGTTACCAAGTGATGCACCCAATTGGCTGAAGCTAGATACGGCAGGTGGAGCAGTAGTTTGGCCTGGAGGCAACATTCCACTGGGCATGACTCCAGGGATTGAATCATGAGTGTGAGCAGAGTTTGGAGGTGCTACATAGGGTTTTCGAAGGAAATTCTCAAACTCAGTCAACTTGGAATTCAGTAAATTTCTCTCTCTCTCAACCTGATAATGCAAAGGATATTTCAAGTCAAAATAATAACAGGCATGCATGGCTAAATGCATAAACCATCAGCAGAAGTTAAGAGACTAACAGATGGGATAATCTTTGCTTTGGCAACCTAACAATTCTTTATTTCACAAACAATTTTTTCAAATATTGAAAGATGATCAATTCAGGAAGTTGAAAAACAACGTTGAAGAAATGATTTATACTTTGTACATTAGCTATTTCACGAGTATCCAGAGAGGTTTTGGGTTCAAGTTCATTGCTGTTCTATCTGCCTTCTTCAAATATTCGCAATCCATCCCCTAATCTTTCCTTTTACTTGAGAAAGCTTTACAAATTCCAATCTTAATATAGCCCTACTCTTTGTCATTGAACCAGTGGTACTCATCAAGGATATGCATCATGCAGACAAGAAGAAACACAGCAAACTCTAACAACCACAGGAACTCGCGGTTTGTCTCAGGCGGCTAAAGTAATTTGGAACTTTATAGAGATACAAACAGGTTCAAAACTGTCTCCTAATCTCAGAAAATTCATATTATACAACCACAGAAACATTAAGGAAATGAGATGAAAACAGGAAAATAAATCTCATTTCAAAAGAATGTTAAACAAAAATAATATTAATATGATATTACAAAGTGAAATCAGAGTAGTTTTCCACATTTTCTTACAATTGATTGCAAATTTAAGCCGCGTCTAGCATCATCATATGCAGCAGCTCGCAGTTCTTCATAACTAACATCTCCAACAATGTCACAAGGGCCACTGCATACAAAAACAAATAAAAGATGATTAATGCTAATGAAATGAATTCAACAATGTATGGTCCTAGGATCAAGTTTTTTGGGAAGGGAGCAGATTTCATGGTTATTCGGATAATGGCTCATCTAGAAAAACGCCTTCCATGCCTTGTTCAAGGGCTAGATGAAATAGAGAACCCTCTGGTTTCTTCAGAGTCTACTTTTTCTGGAAATACACCCCTCCAATCAATTTCATTTACTAGAGAATAAACAGGATTAGAAAACAGTTACTTTCTACAGCAGTAACTGACTTTTCAGAGAAACTTCTATGGATAGACATGGCATCTCTCTGAAGACAAGCAGTAAACTAACACATCACATATAAACATCTGATGATACAGCAAATTAACTCTAATAACAGGCCAAAAGTACACCAAGAACAAATCCATTACCAATGACACATAGCAAAGAAGTCCAGTCACCACTACTGTCCAAAAAAAGGTCCAATAGCATGACAAGTCCGTACGATAGTAAAAGAGTTGTTTGCTGCATACTATCTTAGCTTGTAAATGAAGACAGTAACAAGACTATAAAAAAGCAGTGCCTTCCAGCTAGGCCATTCATTTTTTTCTGTTTTGGAATGAAAAGATATAAGGTTGGCGATGACATTTGAGCAAGAAAAAGCATAAACAATTTTAATATAATCCAAATGCTAGACGATGGAACATACTTTTTTGAGTGACCATAACATGTAAGCTTCCAAAGTGGTTTCTCATGCTCAAAATCTTTAATTATCTGACATTTGCAGGAGTCAGCATCCGTACACCTGCATATACCAAGAAACTATTGTCATGTACACTTGAAACAATAATAAACTATTTTAAGCAGACTAACAATGAGTAGAAGCATGTAAATTTAGACTGGCGATTATCAAAGTCGAACTCACTTGTGATCTGATGCCTGAGGCTGATTGTCTGGTTGTTTGGATGGAGCTCCAGCATTGGATATTGGGGAGAAACGACTCCATTTGTTTTCAAAAGGCTAGTCCACAAGTAAGTTACTATTACTAAATTTTTCAACAGCAATGTTATCTGTCGTATACAGATTGAATAAAATGTCTTCCATGGGGACCAATAGCATAGTGGTTAATAGCGAAGTACCTGTAAAACATAGCATAATCATCCCCCATAAAGCAAGCAGAGGGAAGTTAACCCAAGAAATTAGGGTTTGCACCACGCAAAGAGAAAAAGGGAAATCAAAGAACACGCTTGCAGTCATGTAGGAAGAAAAATTACCTTGAATTTTTGTGACTGATTTGCGAAACCATCGGAGGGTTTTGATTGAACACCAAATCCGAAAGGATTAGAAGACTGGTTCTGCTGTTTCTGTCCAAAAGGATTGGAGGACTGATTTTGGGGAACGCCAAAACCGAAGCCGCCATTGTTAGGTCGCGGCTGTTGCTGTGAATTGACATGAAGGAATTTGCATCTTTCACCATAGTGACAGCTGCAACAAAAAATTGAATATAAGAGGAGAATAGATAAACCTAAAACCCTAGAAGGAGAAGAGAGTACCTTCCGCGCTGAAAGTTTCTGCAGAAGTCTTTCTTCACTGGCATTTTGGCGATCACTCCGTATTCTGAAAGCAATCTTATAGGGAAATAAAACTACACTTCTTCAACTTTTTAAGGTAAACTCTCCCTCGTAAGAATTAGGCTATCACTACTTCAGCTTTTACAAAATTAATCATTTATCACAAGATAACATTCTGTCTCGTTTATAAAAATAAAGAAAATCTTTACTCAATTCTACGTTTGTGACTTCTAGTATAACAATTTTACTCTCACTCACAACATCATGACATGCGCTATAAGATACGACATCAATCCTATTTTAGTATTTATTTAACAAAATAAGAAAAAAAAGCTCTCTCAGCCAGCTTTTAAGGACAAATGCACAGCAAATTTAATTATTTTTTCGACTATTAATTGATAACTTTGTGTCGCACATGTGGGGAACGTTAGTCATGTTCTCCGGCCGGTTCCAGTTGGAAACCTCGGTCTAAAACCTGCCAAAAGAAGAAAGAATGGCGGATCGATTGTCCGTCGGGGAACCCTCCGATGCCTAAGTTAGCCAAAAGGGGAAATCTAAAGGCAAACAGACAGAGTTTCAGGTAGAGAATGCAACATACCTTAGTTGGTTGATTTTGGGGATTTATATAGTGGTTCCAAGTAGTTGGGTTGCATTAGTGAATATTTGGCCTTCTCGAGGGTAAATCAGTCTTTGGGCAATGATACTCCTTGGGAAGAGCTTCGGTCAAATGCCAGACTGATTGTTTCCCTTTTCATGCTTAGTTTTGATGAGGTGATGTGGATTAGGTTTCTGGTATACTCGATTTAATGATGTAATCTTGGATTACCTTGGGTAATGAGAGTCTTTGTCTTGTTTGACAGATCTCTGGGGCGGTCCCTTAGCTCTATGCCTATTTGGTCGATCCTCCTGGAGGTTGTCTAATTGTGTGATGTTACGATGCGCTTTCAAGAGGGATCCTTGGCTGGATAAACTGTTTCTTGAGCCGGCCTTGTCTTCGTACTCGACTTCTCGAGAACTTCCTCATGGCTTGCTATTCTGACCTTCTCTCGGAGTGGTCTTAATCGTTTGGATGGAGGACAGTCTTCCTCGAGCCAGTCTCTTGCTGATGGATATTATCGGTGCTGCCATTGGCGTACTCAAGAAGCTAACATCCTTTCAACAGTCTTCCTCAGGACAAACGTCCAACGTCTTGCTTCTTACTCGCCCCTCGAGTTTAGGAGATATGTTTCTTCAGCCGGTACTAATCCCTTTTGCCCGTATGGATGAGGTGTACCTCCAGCTGGAACTATTTTCTCTTCTGCCCGTCTAGGCGAGATGTGTCTCTGGGTGGTATTATCTTCTCTGTCCGTCCGGATAGGAGATAGCTCCAGTCGGTATTAGCTGTGGAGGTTATCAGAAGCCCCCCGCAAGCGTATAAAGCTCTTTAGGGCTTTCAACATTCATAATTGACTGCAACCACAATTCTTGGATCGGTACCCTTTTGTCCGGAATGGTGAAAATTTTGTATGGAGCAACAATTAATGGAAGATTTGCTTGAGATGGATGTCAGACGTATAGTTGTGCGGGTCATTGAATTGGTGATGTAATCCGAAGCTACCTCGGATGATGGGAGAACTTTGTCTGTTAATTCTAAGTCTTTCGATGATTCTCCGG
>CAOJBJ010640844.1:0-12501 GCA_948291685.1 Euphorbia celastroides
GAGTCTAGGAGTGATAAAACACACTAGGAAACCTCGGTAAAAAAATATATCGTTTGTGTCTTTGCTTTGTTTGCGGTTTTTGCTTGATGACTGTGTTTGTTCGGTAAGAGGAAAACCTAGATTTGAGTTTTCTGTACAACAGATACGATCATTCTGAGTTCGTAGAACAAGAAGCACACGTGTCGTAGTAACTGATCAAATATCCAATGTAAACTAATGATATTTATAATATTCAAACATATATAGTAAATAATATTATTATTGTTCAAGCGGATGTAAATATACATATACACCAATTGGTTTGGACACATTAAGTTCTGACTTTATATCATACAGTACCTCCTGACTCCCTGATTATTGACTTCCCTAGAGTTATACAAGTAAAGAACTGGGGAACTTTGTTTGAATCTTACACTCATAAATGTAGAATGACATGATTTCAAGAACTTAAAATATTATAATAGTATAATTTCCACAGAGTCTAGTTGAAATATCAACTGGAAAAATGATCATTATGATGAAGTTGGAGGAGCATCTCAACAATTTTGCTCATTGAAGGCCTTTGATCTCTGTCTTCCTCTACACATTGCAACGCCAAATTAAGCACCATTTCCATTTTATCTTGCTCATATTGTCCCTTCAACATTGGCTCAACTATTTCTTCAATCCACCCATTTCCTTCACTTTTCTTCTCTCTCACCATTTTCACCAAACTCCTTTGCTCCGTAAAGTTCCCATCTTGGCTTCCAATGACTGCACTTTTCCCACTCATCAACTCCAGCACAACAATCCCATAGCTATACACATCCACCTTCGAAGTTATTGGCAAATTAAAAAGCCATTCTGGCGCCATGTAACCTCTCGTTCCCCTTATCTTTGAAAATGTCGAACTCTTGTCTATTTCATCTCTACTTAACAACTTTGACAACCCAAAATCTGATACCTTTGGCTGGAAATTGGAATCCAAAAGTATATTCTGAGGCTTCACATCGCAATGTAGAACCCATTCTAAGCACTCTTCATGTAAATAAGCAAGCCCTCTTGCAGTTCCAAGTGCAATCTCGAACCTTTTATTCCAATTGAGTGATTTCAAAGTCAAGTTTTCGGTCAATGAACCATGCTCCATGTAATCATAAACAAGCAACCTGTGCTTTCCTTCAGCGCAATAGCCCCACATGTCAATCAAATTCATGTGATTGAGCTTCCCAATTGTGCTTACTTCTGCTAGAAACTCGGCTTCTCCTTGGTTTGCGATGTTTAGTTGTTTGATTGCTGCAACTCGGTTATCGGCTAAGGTGCCTTTGTACACTATTCCTGCTGCTCCTTTGCCAATTTCCTCGGTGAAGTTCTTTGTCGCTTTTTTGAGCTCGGAATAAGTGAATCTTCTGAAAGTGTTGGCTGCAAGACCATAATGTTGATTATCTTCATTGGAGTCCTTTTGGGACTTTATAAGAAAAGTATAGACTATGAGTACAACAATGATCTCGAGTCCTCCTAATGCGATCACTGCCCAAAGTATAGCTCTCAAGGTGCCATTTTCCTTGTTTTTGGGGTAATTTCTTTCAAGAGTTACAGTCTCAACTGTACATGTAGACCCAACTTCTAAAACCGCCGCCTTTTCTCTAGAGGAAAAATACTTCTTTGGGACTTTCAAATAGGTGTAGGCTGCAAAACTTGGGTCATAGTTCCCATTGAACAACAGTGACTTAGGATAGCAATAAGGATATGGATTGTTGCCAAGGAACCTGAACTGAAATGCCTTGCAAGTGCTAGAAAGTTCTAGGCATATTTTCTCGCAGGTCTCTAGAGTCACATTTTGATAAAACCCGTTATCATATCCATAAAATTCAACATCTTTGAGCTTAACAAAACCCAAATTCGAATCATTGGCGGACAAAATATCTTCATCGAATTCGGGCTCACACCCAAAGGACCAATCGCCGGCTTTCTTTTGCCTGAATCCCAAAAGGCAATTGCATTTGTGGCCCAAAACTGGATCATAACTACAGTAACTGTTAGCCCCACAGAGTCCATGGATCTCACAGATTCTGGATTTCGCTTGCCACGAAACAACCCAAGATTTTGGATTCTCCATTTTCCGACTGTATAATCGGAGATTGCCGTCGGAATCTAGTGTTAATCTCCGCTGGATTTTCTGGCCGTAATCTGAGGATCGGAACCACAAATGATCGGACGAAGTAAATTCACCCAACGTATCAAACGAGGCGATCCTAGAGCTGTTGTAAGGGAACCTCCCTTTTTCCCAGTCCTGAAGCCACGGGTACGGCCAATAAACGCTTGACACGTCAGGGCCGTAGTATCGGAGACGAATGAGATTGCTGTCGTCGAAAAAGAGATTGTAGAAACCGGACGAGAAATTAGTGCGGCTTCTAGAAGATACCAGCTCTAGATTTCTGGTGAAATTTTGCGACGGGAGAAGAGTATCTGTCGGGAAATCAAAGCTTTGCCACAAAGTGACGCCTTTTCTGTTAATTAGAGCAAGATTGCCGTTGTCATGGAGGCGGAGCTCCACCGGAGCGGCGGAGACAGTTTCTGTACTCCAGGCGGTGGATTTTCCGGCGTCTGTTAGGATGAGATTTCCGGTGATTTGCAGGATGAGCCGGGAGCGTTTTCCATTGACCGGAAAATCGCGATTTGCCATCCAAACTACGGTACAGTTGTTGGAATTGCAAGATGGTTTGCTGAACCAAATAGCGAAGCAGTAAGCGTTATCTCCCACTGGGTAGAAACCGGCGGTGAAAACGCCGTTAGGTGAAATTAGGATATCCGCCGGATTCTCAACCGAGAAATCTGAGCCGCCTTTCATAATAGATTTCGAAACAGAACCCGAAACAAGAAGAGAAAGAATGAGAAAAACGGGAATGAAGAAGGAAAGATAATCCATATTGCAGTTGAAGGTAAAGGTCGGGAAATGAATATAAATAGATGAAATTGAAGATGAAAATTCAATTGTGAAGATTATGGGGACGTACGGGGAAGGAGAAGACGAAGACCAGAAGTGGAGTGGTCCTTCATTGAAGCATATGAAGACTTATTTTAATTCCCTTTGTGGAGGCATAAGGGGATGAAAACTAGTCCAATTTGATGGTTGAAAGCGATCTTTTTGTTGTTGTTCAGCTATAGTGACTTAATGAGAGTCATTATCAGTTGTTTTTCTCCCTGAAATTTTCCTAGTTGTGGGTTTTATTAATTAATTGATAATGTGAATTAATTAATTCAGTGATGTCAAATTTACAAGGCTGAAGTGACAAGTGAAAACTAAGATTCCGAAGTGATTTGTTCTTCTTTGTTGTTGAAACATTGGCGGGACCAGGAAAATAGGTTTTGCAAGAGTTTCAATTTGCTTACAGAAATTCAGCTGTTTCAAGGATTTTGTTTTGTTACGGTTCCCACCAGGTTGCAAGCTCTGGTGTTTTTTAAAATTTTATCGTGTTTTTCACTTTTATTGACTTATTTGTTTTGAATTGTTATGAAAAAAATAATATTGATTCTAGCAGTATGAACTTGTAAAAATGTGCGGTTTTTGAGCTGTGTGGAACGAGTATTCAGCCTAATTTCGAACAAGTTGCTATTGTGAATGAAGTTTTGATGGTCTCTTCTTTTGGATTAAGACTTATTTATTTAGAAAAATTTAGTTGGATTGATATAAATCAACTGATGTATTAAATTATCCGTTAAATCGTCACTGCATATGTGAAGCCAGTCCCCCTGGAAGAAAGATTATCCAATATGCTTTTTCTCTTGGCCAAGTCATTTGAAAGAAAGATGAAAGTACAAACAAGCAAGTGAATTTGAAAGACGTTTTCTTCCTTTCTTTAGGGTAGGGAGCCAGTTACTTAGTTCCTTCTGTTACATACCATCAATTGCTATGGGCTTTGCTTTCGACTGATTGTCGGGATTAGAGGATGAAAAGTTGACTTAGCAAGCTTTCATTGCCTCTTTATTTTTATGTGTGTATACATTAACCATTTTCCTACACAAAAGCAATTAAAAATGTAAAACTTCACCATCTTTGCAATGTTCTTAGCATAATTAAATTGTACTATAAGAACAAATATACATTATTGTGTATCTTATAAATAATTACCGAAATTGATCAGTTGTTTTAATCTGTTTTCTAATATAATATAATTTTTCCGACGGCTAAGCTTTTCATTTTAATAAATTTCAAAAACCACAAGACAAATCTATGAGCCACCCTCGCAATTCAAGGGGTGATTTGGTTTTTTCTTTGACTGGGTAAACATGTGATTAATTTTTAATTATTTTATCAAGTTGAATTATCCATCTCTAAACAATAAAATCTAATTTAAAAATTCTAGCCCTTAAAAGTTCCTTCTTTTCTCAAGATCTTGTTTTCCGTTAGCGAGTTTGTTTAATAGAGTGAGAGAAATCGTTTGTCAAGACTTTTTCTCACTCTCAATCTATGTTTTCGTATCTTTTGTTTTGTTCTTGATATTTTTATTGATAATAATCTGCATATTTTTTTTATCATCATTTATACGATTGTCGGCTTCAATAAAAAAAAGTTCTTTTTATGGGACAAGAAGAGGTTATCAAAGCAAAAGAAAATGTGAAAAGAAAAATCTTCTTTTAGCGTAAATTTGAAAAACTTCACATCTGACTTTGATTGATTTATTTGTTTGGTAATTTACTATTTGCAAACTATGCGTAATAGACATAATCGGGGATATGAAAATGGACTATATATGGATTTCGTTTTGAAAAGTATGTCTTGCGTTTTCAACAATTTTTAAAAAGGATATTTGTGCTTTTTTTTTTATTTTCAAAAGGAAGCATGTGGTTTCAAATTTTTTTTAAAAAGAGGACAACTTATAATTTTTTTTTTGAAAATTCATTAATACACATGACAATATTCTTTATTTTAATATGAAATTTTGTAAGTTAATTGATGATAACATAATATATTTTACAGATTAAATTTAGAATTTTTTAAGCTATATAACTATTTTTTATGCTTAAAATATGATTTCAAATTTAAAAAGTCATAAAAAAAGATAATTTTCCAAAAATTATTCAAACTTGAACGAATAATTTATAAATAATATCGTTTAACTATAAGACTGTCGAAATCATCAAAATATATTTTGTAACATCAATTTAGAACAATTTTTAAAACGACAACCTCCTTTAAAAAAAAAAAACACAAATTTCTTTTTGAAAATTATTCAAAGCATAGGACATGTTTTTGTACGTTACCCTATATTTAATTGCTTGGAAATTGGAATAAAAAAATGCGGCTGGCGGGGAACTTAAAGGGACATATTTGGAGGTTTTTTTATTTGCTTACAAAAGTTATTTTTATTTTATTTTTTTAAATTCAATCATACAATTATTATTTTACTTAATCTTAACTTTTAAATTATCAATTTACTCCATTTTTGTCTTCTCGTGACAACCCCTCATACAACACTTTTTCTTTCTTAATTAACTTGAATTTTAAAATTTAAAATCGTCATCTCTCTCAAATGATTGATTTTTCCGACTCGAGTTTTTAGAGTAGTTTGTTCGTTTTATTTTTATCTTTAAAACGAAATCCACATTGATATATTTTTTATAAAATTTTGTTTTGGAAATTTTATTATTGCATAATGAAACCCGTAAAGCTTCATCTTACATACTTAAACATCTTATAACATTGGTATAGCCATAGGCCTCATAAAATGTGTTGTAGGTCATAATAATATGTGTTATAACATACACAACATTATATAACATATGTTTTAACATATATAACATCATTATATAACATATGTTATAAGATGTTATATATGATATAACTCGTTTTTTAAATGAAACTACAATACATCAAACCAACAGTTACATCAAATTTTAATTTTTCACAATGTTATATGATGTTACACTATGTTTTTTTTTGAAAAACTAAATTAATAATATGTTACACTATGTTATGTGGTATTATATCATGTTATATAAAGTTTTATAATATTCTAATTTTGATATATTTGTTGCAAAAGTTGAATAAAAATAATAAAAAATAACATCAACAAATGATATATAATCAAATTCACATGGAGAATATAGAGGTAAACAAAGCAAATCGATAACACACGTTATTATGCGAATAGTCATTTGAGAAAACTATCACTCAGTACAAATATCTCTCTAATTGGTTTGACTTTTTAAACATGACATCTAATTAAAAGTTGACACGTGGCACTTTAGGGGGGTGAGAGAAAATTTTGAAAGTTTTTAAAGGGACGAGAGAAACTTTAAGAAAGTTCAGGGGGCGAGAGACTTTTGAAAGTTCAGGGGGCCGGACAAAAAAATGAACAAGTTCAGGGGGTTCCGATGCATTAAGCCTTTTTTATTTGAAATCGTAGTTAAATTAGAAATAATAATGGTTAAAGTTATTTTGTAGAATTTTTGGCACATTCTATGGTGACTTTGTTTTTGCTTTACTTTGATTTTATCTCACTAATTCAATGGTGATAAGGGGCAAAGTAATGGTAACTTGAAAAAAAACAAAGTCACCATAACCACTACGCCCACTGTACACTTTTGTTACTTCATTTCATCTCACGTTATACATATTAAATTGCAACTCTTATATCATATAAAACTATAAAACCTCAACTAAATTTGAGGCCTCCTGATACTTGGGCTCTGTGCGATCGCATCACTTGCACCACCTAAGAGCAGGTGCTGCTCCTTGGTTTGCTATGTTTAGTCTTTTTATTGCTGCAATTCGATTATAAGCTAGGGTTCCTTTGTATACAATCCCTGCTGCGCCTCTACCAATTTTCTTAGTTTCAGTTCAGTTTAGTCAAAAAGAACAAGTCTTAAGTGAATCTTCGAACGTGTTGGCTGCAAGACCATCGAATTGAGTGTCTGACATTTGAGCCATTTTGGGACTTTAATAAGAAAAGTATAGACTGCAAGCACAACAATGATCTCGAGTCCCCCTAATGTGATCACTACCCAAAGTATAGCATTCGACATGCTATTTTCTTTGTTTTTGTGGTAGTTTCTTTCAAGAGTTACGGGCTCAGGTGGGCATGTTGAACCAACTTTTGAAACTATCATCTTCTTTTAGCGTAAATTTGAAACTATCATCTTCCTTTAGCATAAATATGTACATGTATATAAAAGTCCCAGGAAAATTAAGTCTTATACATAAGATTTTGGGCTCTTACAGATCTAAACAAGGCTCTATAACAAAATTTGAACCAAAGCTCGATCCATTTTGCGCGGATCGGGCTAATCTCGATGAGTATTTCAATCCATGAATAAGTCTAGTTACCAGGTAACAGCAACGTGCAAAACCTACATATTGGGCTCAACCTACAAAGCTGTAGAATGCAAAAGAGGATACCTAATGTCTGAATGGTTTTCTATTAAGACAAAATGGCATCTGGATTTTGGGTGTAGTCATATAGTATATTCAATTGCATATAGTAACTCTTGATTATTGATTCTCTCGAGTTAAATTACCCTCTTGAAACTGTTGTGTCTCCCATATTATCTATCATTGTAAGTAATAAGAAAGTTATTTGAATATTACACTCATAATGTAGAATTAATGGCATGATCTCAAGAACTTCAAATACCATTTACTACTGAATAATTTCCATAAGTCCAAATGAAATGTCAACTGGAGAAATGATCATATATTATGATGGAGTTGGAGGAGCATCTCAACAATTTTGCTCATTGTAGGCCTCTCATCTCTATCTTCTTCAACACACTGCAATGCCAATTTGATCACCATTTCCATCTTATTTTCCTCATATTGTCCCTTCAACATAGGGTCTACTATCTCTTCAATCCATCTAATTCCTTCACTTTTCTTCTCTCTCACCATTTTCACCAAACTCCTCTGATCCGTACAGTTCTCATCTTGGCATCCAATGGCTGCACTTTTCCCACTTATCAACTCCAGAACAACAATCCCATAGCTATACACATCCACCTTCGAAGTTATTGGCAAATTAAAAGGCCATTCTGGCGCCATGTAACCCCTTGTTCCCCTTATCTTCGAAAAGGTCGAATTCTTGTCCATTTCATCTCTGCTTAAAAGCTTCGACAACCCGAAATCCAACACTTTTGGTTGGAAATTGGAATCCAGCAGTATATTCTGAGGCTTCACATCACAATGTATCACCCATTCTAAGCACTCTTCATGTAAATAAGCAAGCCCCCTTGCAGTTCCAAGTGCAATCTCGAATCTTTTATTCCAATCGAGCGTTTTCAAAGACAAGTTTTCGGTTAACGAGCCATGCTCCATGTATTCATAAACTAGCAACCTATGCTTCCCTTCAGCACAATAGCCCCACATGTCGATCAAATTCATGTGATTTAGCTTCTCAATTGTGCTCACTTCAGCTAAAAACTCCGCTGCACCTTGGCTTGCTATGTGTAGTCTTTTGATTGCTGCAATTCGGTTATCAGCTAAGGTGCCTTTGTATACAATCCCTGCTGCCCCTCTGCCAATTTCTTCTGTGAAGTCTTTTGTCGCCTTTTTCAGCTCAGAATAAGTAAATCTCCTGAATACAATAGCTTCAAGAAGGTATCTCTGAGTTTCGTGGTTGAAATCCTTTGGGGGCTTTATCAGAATACGATAGAAAATCAGTAAAGCAACGATCTCAAGTGCCCCCAGTGAGCTAACTACCCAAAGCATAGCTTCTAGCGTGTCGTCGTTTCTATGGTAAGATTGGTCAGCTACATGAGGCTCATTTGAACATGTATGCCCATTTCTTGAAACTGTTCTACTTGCTTGTGATGATAAAATAGAATTGGGCACTTTCACATAAGAGTAAGCACCCCAATTTGGATCTTTATTCCCATTGAACAATAGTGTCTGAGGATAACATTTACCATATGGATCGTTGCCAAGGTACCTGTACTGAAATCCCTTGCAGGTGCAATTTTGAAGGCACATTTTCTCACATGTCTCTAGTGTCACATTTGGAAAAAACCCAAAATCATATCCATAAAATTCGACATCTTTGACCTTAACAAAACCCAAATCGGAATCATTGGCGCACAATATATCTTCATCAAATTCAGGCTCACACCCAAATGACCCGTCGCCTGCTTTCTGTTGCTTGAATCCTGAAAGGCAATTGCATTTATGGCCCCAAATAACTGTTAGCCCCGCAGAGTCCATGGATCTGACAGATTCTGGATTTCGCTTGCCAGGAAACAGCCCAAGCTTCAGGATTCTCCATTTTCCGACTGTATAACCGGAGATTGCCGTCGGAATCGAGTGTTAATCTCCGCTGGATTTTCTGGCCGTAATCTGAGGATTTGAAAGACAAATGATCCGACGAAGTAAATTCACCCAACGAATCGAATGAAGCAATCCGAGAGTTGTTGTAAGGGAACCTCCCGTTGTCCCAGTCCTGAAGCCAAGGGTACGGCCAATAAACGCTTGACACGTCAGGGCCATCGTACCGGAGACGAATGAGATTGTTGTCGTCGAAAAAGAGATAGTAGAAACCCGACGAGAAGTTGCTGCTGCTTCTAGAAGAAACAAGCTGCAAATTTCTAGTAAAATTTTGTAACGGGAGAAGAGTATCCGTCGGGAAATCAAAACTTTGCCATAAAGTGACGCCTTTTGTATTAATTAGAACGAGATTTCCGTTATCATGGAGGCGGAGCTCCACCGGAGAGTCGGACACGGTGTCCGTACTCCAGGCAGTGGATTTTCCGGCGTCTGTTAAGACGAGATTTCCGGTGAGTTGCAGGATGAGCCGGGAGCGTTTTCCGTTGACCGGAAAATCACGGTTTGCCATCCAAACTACAGTACAGTTGGTGGAATCGCAAGATGGTTTGCTGAACCATATAGAAAAGCAATAAGCGTTATCTCCGACGGGATAGAAACCGGCGGTGAAAACGCCGGTGGGAGAAATTAGGACGCCCACCGGATTCTCAACGGAGAAATGTGAGCCTCCTTTCATAACAGAATCGGAATGGGAACCCGAAATAAGAAGAGAAAGAATGAGGAAAACTGGAATGAAGGAAAAGTGATAATCCATGTTGAAGTTGATGAAGGTGAAGAGCGGGAAATGAATATAAATAGATGAAATTGAAGATGAGAATTCAATTGTGATGATTATGGGAATCGAATTTCTAGCGGATTGAACAAGGAATGAGAAGACGAAGACCTGAAGTGGAGCATTATTCCAGTAGTGGTGAAGTGGTCCTCCATTGAAGCATATGAAGACTTGGTTTAATTCCCTTTGTGGAAGGAAAAGGGAATGAAAGCGAGTCCAAATTTGTGGTTAAAAGCGATCTATTTGTTGTTGTTCAGCTATAATGAGAGTCGTTATCAGTGATAATGGGATTATTTTAATTAACTAATTCACAGAAGTTAAATTTACAGGGCTGAAAAGTAGGTCTTGTTCTTCTGAAAACTAAGATATGTAGTGATTTGTTCTTCTGTTGGCGTTGAAACATTCATTCTGTGGCGGACCAGAAAAAATTCGAGGGTCAGTCAACTCAGCTACCACTATTTTTTGGAGAAAAATAGGTTTTGTAAGAATTCCATTTTGTTATGGTTCTCACTTCCCACCAGAATGTAAGCTGTGGTTATTTTTAAATTATACCGTGCTTTTCATTTTGATGGACTTTTTTTCCAAAAAAAAAGTGTAATGAATTTGAATATTATGAAAAAATTAAATAATAATTTTGGCAGCATGAACTTTTGATAGTGTGCGGTTTTTTATTTTTTTTTTCTTTTTGGGTACGGAACGAGTATTCAGTCTAATTTTGAACAATTTGTTATTTTCAATAAGGTTTTGAGCTATGGCATCTTCTTTTGGATTAAAAATCGTCACTGCATTTGCATATAATTCAACTGATGTATTAGATTATCCATTAAATCGTCACTGCATATGTGAACTGAGATTACAGGGTGAAAAGTTGACTTGTCAAGTTTTGATGTCTTCTTTAACTACTTTTCTACCCAAAAGCAGTTAAATATGTAAAACTTTTCCATCTTTGCATTGTGCTTAACATAATTAAATTGTGCTACTTTTTATCTTCAAAAAAAAATTAAACTGTGCTACTTTAAGACAAAATATGTATTAGTGTATTGCATAAACAATTACAAAATGTAACAACTGAGCACCGTAATTGATCAGTTCATTCAATCGTTTCAAACTACTTTCTAATATAAAATAAATTTTCCAATGGCTAAGCTTTTGATTTTAATAAATTTTAAGAAGCACAAGACAGATTTATTCTTCACCCTCACAACCCATCCAGGACCACCTCGTAGTGAAAACCAAATAAAAAAGAGGTGATTTAGTTTTTTCTCTGAATGAATAAACAACCATTGATAAGCAAAGATTCATTAATTGTATTTTCAAGTGAATGATTCTCCTAATAATCCACATTCCGGAGTGAATGTCAAATGTAGAAAGTATCCAATGGTTAAATCTTTTGTTCGTAGGACGGATGATGCTCCACGGAATTCTGGAGCTCAAGCGCAATTAATTAGAACGTTATAATCAGGGCCGGTCCTTTTATTCCGAAGGCCCTAGGCGAAATAAGACATGTGGGTCTCTTGTAAAAATTTGTGCGATCGGGTTTTTAAATATATTCTACCAAGTATGAAATGAAAGTACTCGTTACACTATGTTTAGTCTTCATCAAAACAAGTTTGAAATTTACACTTCTCGTTGAAAATCACTTCAAAAAATAAATGATCGAAATGTGTGCTTTAAAATTTGAAAAAAGTTTAAAAATAAAAATGAATTCCAGCTACAAATTGAATAAAAAGAAGATGAAGATGAAAACAGAAATATAAAAAATACAATTGGATTGATAATAGGACATTACCAAGAAATAAGAGGAGCAATATGATATGATATATTAGTTTAAGAAATAACTATTAGGTAACATGCTAAAGTATTACATTAAAATAAAAAGGAATCAAATGATTTATTAATATGTTTGTAAAAGAAATAAAATTAGATTGGTAATAAGACATTATTAAAGGAAAATAAGTAAATATGATTATTAAATTACATACTTTTTATGTTTTTGTCATTATTGCGGGATATACCTATTTTTATAGTTGGAATAGTTAATCTTGACATATATAAGTTAGGGATTAGCAGTTGTAGGCTATGGCTAAATTCATTTACATCAAATCACATTAATCATCAATATATTAAAAATTTGGTATTAAATTAGCTAGCAATCAAATTTAATTTCAAACCTACAAAATTAAACTACCTTATACAAAACTATATATACACACCAAAATTTTTGGGCTCTTTTTGTTCTTAGACCCTAAGTCATCGCACTTTTGGCCTACCCTTAGGACCGGCCCTACTTTGAGTGAATGGGCTGATAATTTTACACATATAGCCGAAGATCTCCAGAAATCTGATGTATGTTTATTTTCCATTGAAAATATAATTGAATTTGAACTTACTTTTTAACTAATATTTGATTTTGTTCGGATTTTATAAGGGATGCACTTCG
>CAOJBJ010641169.1:0-10767 GCA_948291685.1 Euphorbia celastroides
AAGTTCGGTGGGATTGGACTAAAAGATCTTCGGTTTTTCAACAATGCTTTAATGGGGAAGTTGGTCGGGGTATTCTTATTTCAACAAGCTTCCCATGTACTCTTCTTAAAGCTCGTTTCTTAACTAAGGCGGGGCTGCCAAGGATTATTTGCAATTCATCGATTTGGCTATCCATTAAAGATATTTATGCTACTATTAAGCAAAATTCTTTGTGGATTCTTAGTTACAATTCCGGGAGATTTTTTTGGAATGATGAATGGTTGATTCCAACCATAGCTGATCAGCTTCACCTAAACCAATCCCAACGGAACTTTTCATCACCCGGTGCGTCATTTCAGGGATGAAAATGGATGGAACTTACCATCTGACCTTCCATCTTCTGTTGCGGATCAAGTCCAGCAAGTTCAGCTCTCCGTGCAAGAAATCTGCTATTGGGGACCTGCAAGTTCAGGTATTTTCACAGTGAAACTTTTTTATGAATGGCTTCGTGGTCCAATGGACAAAATTCCAGCATATTATTTTATTTGGGCAACCCACATTCTTCCATCTCGTTCCATGGTTAGTTGGCGGCTGTATATGGGAGCTCTCCCCACTCATGAGAAACTAACGAAACGAGGTATTTCTATTGTTTCTCGCTGCTGCTTTTGTGGCCGTTCTTGTGAGACTACGGACCATATTTTCCTCCATTGCCAATTTGCTCATACGGTCTCGAGCAATATGTCGTTGCTTTTTGGAAGGCAACTTTGTGATACAAATTCGATAAATATGTTAATTGAATGGGCTGTTACGGTGAAGTTTAGCAAGCAAATCAAGGAGCTTTGGTAGGGAGTTTTGGTTAATGTTATTTGGTTATTGTGGCGGTGTCGTAACGATTTCATTTTTAATGATAAAACAGTGAACATCCACTTATTTTTACGATCTTTTTGGACCTCTATTCGTGAATCTGCTGCTATGGGGAAAGGAGTAGTGTGGAACTCTTCTGTGGAGCTGAATATTTTAAGAAATCTCAACATTAAACCACGGCTGTCAAGGGCTCCTAGAATTATCTCTGTTTTGTGGCAGACCCCGCCTTTGAATTGGGTGAAAATAAATACTGATGCTTCGGTCTCGGGGGATTTATCGAGTTGCTCGGGTGTCTTTCAGAATCATAATGGTGTGTTGTTGGGAGGATTTGCACTACCTTAGACAGCTTCTTATGCATTTCTAGCTAAATTAAATGCAGCAATCAGAGTAGTCTCTGAAGCTTTTTCACATGGTTGGAATCAGATTTGGTTGGAAAGCGATTCTATGTACGTGGTAGTTGTTTTCCGCAGCAGGTCTCTAAACATTCCTTGGTGTCTAGCCTCAGAATGGTCACGGTGCTTGGTGCTTTTACGTCAAATGGAAGTGATCGTTAGACATGTCTATCGGGAAGGAAATCAAGTGGCATATTTACTTGTAAACTATGGGCGTTCGCTTGATTCTTTCGTTTGGTTTAATGACATTCCGGATTTTTGCTTTCATCGTTATAGGGATAATATTTTAGGCCGGAGTATGTTCTGGTTTAATTGACCGACTCTTTATATTTTTTGATTTATCATTTAATAATAATGGGTAACGGGTTTTTTGGGTTGTGTATGGCAAGTACTTTGATCGGTCTGCTGTCGGTCCTCAGACCAAACTGGCGGATCGACGGGATGAGTGGTACTCCTCAATTCTTTTCCCTGTTATCCAAAATTTTTATAAAAAAAATAGAAGTACCTTAGGAGTTTTAGTAAAGGGTGGGGTCAATGATAGATTTGGACGGTATCCTTTTGATCGGAGTATGCACCTAAAAATAAAGGGGTCGGCATGTCTTGTTGTGAGAAAAGAGAACTCTTTTTGCTATATTTTTGACAAATTGTATCCTCAATTGACAAGGCTCTTGCTACATTTTGTAACTTGCTTTTTCATAAAATTTTAAGCGCTTTTCTTATATGTTTGCTTTTGTTTAAATATCATTAAAGTTAAATTGGACATATCTAAACGCATGTTGGTTTAAAGGGATGAAATGTTGGATTCTTTAAGTGTATTCCTATTCTTGCAAATTAAACTTTAAAAAATATAAACAAAAAGGATGGTAAGGATAATCTCTTATAAGAAGAATTACAATATCAAATCCAAATCAATCAACCAAAAGACCAAATATCAAATAGTGACCTAAAAATAGTTATATGGGACACTTTTGTACTACTGTGAAAAATATACCTTTTATAACGTGACACTATTGTAGAGAAAGTTTATACTTCTCAAAATTTTTCAATAAACAATAATTATGTTTTCATGTGTCTTGCAACGTATCTCGTTTACTTTTGACATGCGTTATTTTGTTATAAAGACTTGAAAGAGGGAAAGGAACTAGAGGCGAGAGTAACATGAGTAACATGAAATATTTTATGGGTGCATCATTTAAATAATATCAGTAGATGCACAAGAAAAGAAATTAGTAAGAAGGTTTTTAGTATAGTTTTTTCTTACTCCCTTTATTTAGAAAATATAGCTCATTTACATTTTTTTAGTTTCTCATTTTTATTGTCATTTTCAATTTTTTAGGAACTTTTTTTTTATTCTATTCATTATACCCCAATTAATTTATACAATTTTCAAATTGATCTTTAATAGAACATTGAAGAAAAAAATAAATTCGTAACCACATAAGTTAGTTACAAGTTATTTTAAAAAGTGTGAATTAAGTAAAATGATAATAATTTCTAAATGGAGAGAGTAATATTGTTGTAAAAGTATTTTGTTTACAAGCGACTCCCACATCAATTATTTTCTTTGAAAAGTATTACCAAATAAACTTTAAATAATTAATACGAAAAAATAAAATTCATTTCTTATGATTAAAATCTCTCGAAGTATAAAAATTTTGTAATAAAAATAAAAAATCGATATTTCTTAATTTGATTTTGCAGAATGCAATTAAATAATTTAAAGTTAAACAGGTTAGATACTGTATTTATTACACATTAGAATGGTATACAGAATCTTAGGTGTATCTTGACAAGTTTCCAGCTGTCAGGGTATGAACATTCCTGACAGTGAGGAATTTGGTCGTTTGATTTGAACAGTAGTGTTGACTGAAAATAATATTTTTCTTTGATTGTAAAAAATTGCTAATCATATATATCCTTATTTAATAACATATTTAAAGTGTTTACATTACAGTCAACATTCAGATTACCATTAGAAATTAGCAGTTAGTTTAATCACATTTATCAATTGTTAAAGTCAAATTATAAGACAACATTCCCATTACTAATTGAAAATATCTCCAAATTTTAACTAAACACCAAATTCAATAATCACTAGATTTAGACTACTGCGCACCACACATCATTAGGATATCCAACAAATATGAGGTTGTGAGATTAAGTTTCATAATCAAGACAAAAATATCTTCTTAATACTAAAAAAACACGTAATTCAATAAAAAAAACTAAAGACCACTAGAATATTTTTCTATGTATACATTATAGTTACAACTAATAACAATGAAATCTGACCGGGCATGAACAACATAAGCTTTTAGTATGTTAAACTACATATAAACAGTTTATCGGTTCACTGATCTATTTCTTCAATCTGATTTTTTTGGCCTAACAGCCTATTCAGGGTCCTAAGTACGCCCGGTTTTTCAATTTGCTCCCCAACTATCCGCGTCACCACTTGAAAACCAAATCTTTCAAAAGTGGTTCAACTAAGAGTCTCCGTCCTAGGTGGCATCCGATGTGGCATGTACGGAGGTCCTTAGTTGAACCATTTTTTATAACTTTAGGATCTCAAATGATGACTCGGATAGCTGAGGGAGCTAATTGAAAAATCGAATAGACTTAAGGCCTTCAATTGGGCATTAAGCCGGTTTTTTCAATTTTATAGTAAACTGCGTATTTTATCAACTAGACAAGGACATGGTTCAGAATATATAGTTTTCAGTTGAACCTGTCTGGTCTAGATACAAAAACATCTGGTTATTGCAAAAAGGTAAAAACTCATCAGTTCAATATTTGACCTCTAATTTCTTTTAAAAAACGTTCGGTTCCAACTAATTTGAACTTAGTGATCAAAAGTGAGTTCAAAAGCTTACTCCCAACTCGGAATTCGAACACTAATAGTTTAGAATGATGAAAAAATTGTTCTCATATACTATTAGAAAATAGCTTAATTACGAAAATATGCCCTGCGTTTTGACTCAGTTTTAAAAAAGGGTTTATGTTATTTTTTCTTACAAAAAAAGGTTTGTGTTTTCAGAAGTTAACAAAATGAAGGTTTTTCAATACTAATTATGTCATTAAATGAGATAATCATATTTATTTTGCTATAAAATATTTTAGCTTAGCTCATAAAAATACAATACACATTAGTGCAAAAATTTAAAAAAAAAATTTAAGAGGTGTGGATATTTTTTTTTATGATTTTGTTACATTTATTACTATCTTCCTAATTAAAAAAATAACTACACTTCTTAAAAAATTTAAAAATTTTCACTAATTTGTATTATATTTTTGTTAATTGACTCTCAAAATTTCATAGTCTATTGATATAATTAGTATTGAAAAACTTTCATTTGTTAATAATATGAAAACACAGACCCTTTTTGTAAGAAAAAATAACACAAACCTCTTTTTTTGAAATTGAATCAAAACACAATGTATGTTTTTATAATTAACCCTAGAAAATAAAAGGTAAAATTGACTTAAGACAGAAATTACAAGCAGGAAAGTAAAAAACCTTAATAGAAGGTAACAATTAATTGTTTGTTAAATATAATTGGACTGAGTCCAGAAAGATTTGTAGGTAAAATGGCGTTTTCTACAGTCATTCAAATTAACGTCACTATCTGACCCCTTTAAGAGAAAAGAATCCTAAAATACACCTCCAATATTAAAATTTCAAATCCATATTAGAATATTAAATATTGGAATCCCAATTGTTATGATGGCTATGGACCTTGTATTATCTAATTCTAGTCATAACATCCAATATTTTATAATTCAAAGAAATCTCCCATCATATTAAACATATAATAATATTTCATTTTCGTCATCAATTGATTATACACATTCCTTTTCGTGTCTTCCAACTTGAAGAAGAGAATGTCTATCTAAAATTTAATACTATTTTTCTATAGATTTAATGTTCGCTTTGATACTTCAATTAGTTTCTAAAATTCTTTTAAGTACCAAACTATCAAAATGTCTCCGTAAGTACCCAAACTTTTAAAAATGGATCTCGTAGTCAACTTTTAAAAAAGCATCATTTTACTATTTCAACTATCAAAATCTCCCTGTAGGTGCCCCAACTTTTTCACCCACCAGAAATTGATATGTGTTATTAAGGTAAAAATGGTGCACTTTTTTAAAGTTGAAGTACCTGTGAGAACACTTTAATAGTTTGGGCACCAAAATAAATTTTCAGGACTAATATAATCTGATGTTCAGACTAATATAATTTCGGAACCGAATTTTCCCAATTTTCACAAAATTCTTACTAAACACCACTGTTAGAGCCATAATAGCGCTTTCGATTATTTGCACCTATTTAAATTATAAGAAAACACCTTTTCATAGTTTGAGAATAAAAGTACCGTCTCTAACAATTGACGGTTTTATGTTTTTAGTGTAAAAATACAATTATTAGACAATAAACTTAAGCTAATCCGATAGAATCACAACAAATGGATTAATTTTACACAAAAATTGCAAAAACAAGAAAACGAAAGCTTTCATTAATTTTTACGTACAAATGCCCATCCCTTCAATATATAGAAACATTACATTATTCATATATGAGTATTGTTTTACCCAAAAGAATTACCCTAAAGGAAATGACAGAAATTGAATGTCATTTTCTTACAATAAGGTTTTTTTTCCTTAAATGTTAATGCCTTCCATAATCTCAAAAATCCCAAATGGAAGCATCTTCAAATTGTTCATATCCATACTGATCACTAAACTCAAAATCACAATCATCCCCAAAACCCATAGGAACTTCTCCAACACATAAGAGAGCCCCAGTCAAGTCCATCCACATCTTGGGTGAATCCATTGGGGTCTCGTGAATCGCCTGAATTTGACTAGCCGATAGGCCGATCCTATCGGGGCCTAGACCCTAGCCGCTGGTCGCTGGCCTTCTGAACTGAGAGGCCGCCTGCTGGGCTGCCAGCTGGACGTCTTCGGGCCTGGAGCTAGCAGGGCAGGGCATGGAGCGAGCCAAGTGGGGAAAGTTGAGTTGAGCACCGCTTCCCCTGAAATGCAATGCTGCAACGTCGTATGCAGCTGCTGCCATTTCGGGTGTCTCGTAGCTTCCTAACCAGATACGGGTCTTGGTCCCTGGTTCCCGTATCTCAGATACCCATTTGCCCCATTTTCTTTGGCGGATGCCCCGGTATCTCTGCCCTTGCTCTGCTGTGCTTCTTTGTCGTTCCAAAAATCGATAAATAAATTGAATTGAGAGAGTAGATATGGTAGAGAATGGAGAGGAGGGCTGTATATATAAATAAGTAGGGGAGAGTGAGTGAGATTAAGGAGGCAGCTTCCGAGTAGGTACGTAAGTGGGAAGATGCTGGCAATGCATTGCATGTACTCTTTTTCTCTGCCCATCATTTCTTGCCACGTTGTTTCCTTTCCGTTTTTTTAGTATTTTATATGTCACTGAAAATTTAACTATCATTAAATTTGAGTCGAGATTCGGTAATTTATATTAGATAACATGATGAATGCTATATATTTTAATCATTTATTTTAGACTTAATGCAATTGTGGTATTTGGAAGTTGCCTGAAAATGTCTGCCGCCTGTTCAAGTTTGAAAGGATTGATTCACTATTTCCCTAAACTTTCAAAAAGTGTACTAAGTTTTTCCCTCTATGTTACGTGTGTAAGCAATTTCTGTTTCACTATTTATAATAAATATAGCACAAACTCTGATACCTTAAATTATCACAAAAAAGTGGTTCCCCAATTTGATTACAAGTATAATTTATGGTTAAGTACAAAAACATCATGACTGTGGCCTCGCTCAATTTCAAAACGAAGTTTGTGGAATTTATTTTTCAATAGGATTTCTATGTTTTACAATATCGGCAAAAGAAGAAATTGTGTTCTTTGTTTTCCTATTAGAGGATTACGTTGAACATCCATTCAGGACTTTATATAACGGAAATTGACATTTATATATGGGTCCAATAAACTATTTACACAAAATGACCAAAACAATCTTATTTGCATATTCTAACCGAACTCAATCTTATTTACACAGTTATTCATCCCTTTACCCCAATCCATCCTTATCATATCTCAACTGCAGGCTTCATCAATATTGTTCCATAGAGCCGTGTCCTCCTCTTGCCTTCGAAGCTTCAGTCTTGCTCCTCCCAAATTCAATGTTGCTCTTTCTTTTCAAATCAGTAACCTATTTTTATCTTCTTCATCATAATTTTCCCTTAGCTTTCGTTTCAATTTTGTCTAGTTAGCTTCAGATTCTCCCAACTCTCAATTTTTCTCTCAATTTTACAGATTCCAATTTTATTATATTCTTTCTCTCTTCATATCATATTATTCCTCAAATGCAATTAAGGTTTTTAGGGTGGGTTCTCCTGTTCTGGGCCCTTGCCGACTCCACCTGGGTGCCTTAAGGAACCTGCCGAGATCGTATAGCCCTACCGATACCGTATGGTGTCAAATTCTTTTGCATGTTTTGATCTCTTTTCATTCTTTGTGTTCGGTTTTGATTCAGTTTCGTCCGGGTTTTGCTCAGTTTTCATTTCAGGATCTTACTTTCTTGTTGTGTTTAATGTTTCCTCTTGTGTGATCTAATGATTTTGTTGTTGATTTCCAGTGTTTAAAGACTGAAAATTGTTTCTACGCTTAATTTCCACTTATTTTCCTTTAACTTTGAATTTCTCTTCTTTTCCATTTGATTTCATTTCAAGTTTTCAGGAGCCCGGGATCCTCCCCGCGCTAATCACGGGTTTCAGAGGGTCTCGGGGTGCATTTTGTCATTTCTGGTCGATGACCCGAGGGTTAGGACTCTACTGAGTCCCATTATGCCTGCCGAGACCAGCTCCCCCTGTGTGCTGATTCGGCAGGCTTACTCGTGATGTCGACAGCCTCTTGCCTTGCCCAGCTGGTCTCGGCAGCCTTCCTGTGGTTTCATGGGAATCCGTTTTCCTTTTGTGCGAAGTTTCAGTTTGATCAATGAGGATTCTTGTGTATGAACTTCGGTTCATTGGCTTCGAGAGCCCAAAAAAACCTGAGATCTCTCTTTCAAAATCCAGTTATTTACTGTTTCGGTATTTAAATATCAATGTAATATGTAATAATCAATATCTAGTGAAAAATACTAACACTAACCACTAACAAATAACATTTAATTTCCGCTTACTCTATGATTATGTGTGTGTGGATGTGATGAACTTTAAATTCCTAGATTTCATTTTCACATATCGGTTGTATAGGATTTAGTCCCCGTATATTTCCCCTAATGTAATAATCCCCCTTTAACTTTATGCTTGATTACATGCTATATGTGTAAAATTGATCAAATTAATAACTCAGACTAAAATTAAACAAATTAAAAATGAACTTAAGCCGATAACCTTATTTCATAAGTAACCTTGAAACCGAATTCTATTTTTTTTAAATCAAAACCCGATTAAGAAGTAATACATTACCAAAGAACCAGAATCTCTGAAATCAATTTTCTTTTAGAAGGTTAAATAAGATTGATTATTTTCCCGAGTTTTCTCGGGTGGTGACTCCAAACTTTTTAATATATCGCATCAAACGTTTTCTCACGTTTACACAATATGAATCAGAATCTCTAAAATCAATTTTGGTTTTGAAGGTCATATAAAATTGATTATTTTCCCGAGTTTTTTCGGGTGGTCACTCAAACCTTTCAAAATATCACATCAAATATTTTCTCACGTTTACACAATCCAAACATCTAAATCGAACATAAACTCGCTTTCGTAGTCGAACCTTCAGCTGACGACTCCGCTAGGGAATTAAATTCCATTTTAAACTCGTTTTTCAAACTTGGTTTTTGAAAAGGATTTATCGATGAGTAAAAAAATTGTCGGTTTTCGCTTTCTGTTTTCAAGTTTAATTATAAAAGACGGTTATCACGTGGATCATGCATCCTTTATTTTCTTTTATCGAGTCCTCACCCGAAGGACGCAGCTCTTGTTTTTGCTTTTGATAGGCTTTCCCGTTTCCTAACATACTTGGTTCGAAAGCTCTTGATAAGCTAACCACCCATAACACGGCCTGCCCCGAGTGCGTGTTGTGGAAACCACGATCACCTTGTGTCTAGAATTAGGAACCTCAATTTCGAGACTATGAACCCATGCATATCGAATAACCGTAGCAACTTTCCCTAGGTCTACCAAAACACGAAATCTACTTGATTTGTTTGCTTGCGTGTCTTTTCTCCATCATCGGTTGATGTGGGATAAGATAAAAAAAGCCCACCTAAGAACAGAGCCTCTTGAACCACGTGGGAGTTATAAGGATGCCGTATGGAATTATGTGTCGATGTGTTATGTTGTGCTTGTTCACGATTCACTTAATAACGACTGCACAAGATGACTAGCTTCACAAGTTAAAGGATACTTGCACAACTATTGTAACTAGATAATCATTGACACTGGATATTTAATCTATATGATATATCATAGTGGGTCTCAAATATACATCTAATGTATATCCATGTGATCACTTGAAGATCCCACTTTTAGCCTATTGAAAACATCTACTTAAGAAGTGTACCCACATGGTGATCTATCTGCTTCATCAATGTCCAATCTTGATGAAACTATGATCAGAGATATTTAGACATAATCATAATTACACATAAAGGGAATCTCAATAATCACATCTCCACTATGATTTCTTTTTATGATGTGTCTTATGTCATGGACTTTGTTAGACAAGCTTTAGTCATATACCAATATACTATATAAATACTTATTTAAAGTATCTTTGAATAACAAAGAGATGTCGAAAACCTTGTTTGTACAACATACACATTAAGATGAACTACCCTAATTGCTTCTAGGGCATACATCACATCCAACAGAAAATGCATTTAGTGTGGTAGTGTTAGGAAAATCATGCATGGTTTGTTTGTTTGTTTATTGTTTGTTTGTTTCTTTCTAACCCCATGTTTATAATTTCAATGAAAGTTGTATGTTTTCTTTTATATTTATTTGCTGAAATTTACATGTTTAACATTATAAGTTATGTTTATATTGGTACCTATAAATTAACTTGAACAAAGTTAAGTATGTTCGTAGTATGTGTTTGTTTTCTTTATGTTTTTATTTAGAAATTTTTTTTATGTCCCATTAAGAATTACATATATTTTAATCTAATGTGGGGGGACATTGTAAAACTTTCTTATGTTTATGTTTATTTTTCATTTATAAAAAAATGAAGAACAATGTTTGTAATTATTTACCTTATACTTTATTATACATTTACCATTACTAACATGTTTATCCAAGGCATTATTTTGAGTGTCAGGTATAAGTTTTCAACATCATTTGGGTATATGAGTGATGAGTAACATTCATGAGTAATTTTCAAGTAAGTATTGATTTTATTTCTAAGCAAAATGAATTAGTATAAGTTATATAGTTTTGGTTTAATGCTACCACGACATTTTTGGTGGAACCATATCTAATTACAACTTATGATAAGAGTTATATATCTTTCTTAAGGTTTGTTCTATAAGTATTGAGT
>CAOJBJ010641320.1:0-10906 GCA_948291685.1 Euphorbia celastroides
AAGTTCTCCCTTTGTCTGCGAAGCCTCGCAGACATAGACACGCCTCTGGCATTAACGTGCCTCTCCTCTGAACCCTCCAGCCTATGCAACTCTCTCAAAGAATGAATGCTCTTTCCAGCACCCTGTTTACCCTATCATAACACAATAACATTTTTAAATTAAAAACTTATTTCTAGCCATAACTTTAATCAAAGTTTAAACCTGAGTTCAATTACAACCCTAATCAATTCTTCTTGATTTTATTCTAAACTGTTATCAGTTCCAATTTTCCAACTAACTAAACATAACGCTATTAAAATTTAATTGAACAATTACCCTAACTTCTAACATATACCTAACTAATTTATAACATTTAAATATAAGTTAAAAAAATAATTAAAAATAATTTAACAAAAGGCACTAGCGGCATTTCTGGCCGCTGGTGCCGACGGCAGAACGCCAAATTGGCGTTTTTGCCCTTTTTTTCTTGAAAATTTCAATTTTTTACAAAAAATTGATTTTGGGGCTTATCTTAGTTGTCTTCTACTTTTTCTGGGATCCATTGACTTGTTTCGGGATAAATTTGGATAAAAAATGAGGAGAAAATGAAGAGAAAAGAGTTTATAAGAGGATATAAGCTAATTTGAACATAAAGGTAAAAGTGTTGGGCGATAATAAGTAAAATTGGACGACATTTAATAACTGAGAAATTAAATCCCAAATAGGTGAAATTGAGCGGTGGTGGTTTTGAAAGAGATGATGCTGAAAAGGGATGTGTGAAGCGTCGCACATGACTTGGGTTGTTCCCGATTTCTTCTGCGTTTACTCTAATTCCGGTTGATCCTCTCCTATTTTTAGCCAGGGCCACCATATATGGATCATCTCAACCAGTCCAATTCCAAATCCAAGGTTTCTGATCCTCAATTCCCTAATCCCACCACCAGAGACGACTGCGACCTTTCTTCTTCCTCCGACGCCGGCGTATTGCCTCTTTCAACCCTTTCTCCCTTCAACTCCGCTGCTCTCCCTTTCGCTTCCATTTTCTAACTTTTTCCTTTGTTTCTTCTAGCTGAATGTTGTGTTCGCTGATGGATTGTTGTATGCTTCTTATGTGAGATCTCTGTTGTTGTTGTGCTCCGTTCTTGGATGTAATGTAGGAATATATGCTTTGCCTTGTTTCCCGAGAATGAATGTTTTCCTCAGGGAATTATTGAGTTCATAATGATTCGTTGCTTAATACTTTCAATCTTTGTTTACTTGCTTGCTAAAATTTAAAGCTGAAATTACCTGTCTTTGTTGGGGGGGTTAACATGATATGGCTGCTAGGACACTGAGGAAAACAGCATGCTTGATGTTATTAATGACTATTGGTTTTCTGAATGTGATTTCCTTGAATGAAACGAATACAAGGGTTCTAGTTAAGGAGTTTACCTCTTGATTTGCTGTGATTACATCCTTATTTCTATTCCTTTCTAAGATTTTATTTGTGTGTTCGGGTAATTTTTGTTTGGAATTAATATACTGTGAGTTGCAATTATGACCATCACCCATTGCTGTTTTGACATATCAGTTAGTAAATTCTTGTTTCTCTTCTGAAGCGCCATTTCCTTTTCTTCAATGGTTGTGTTGTGCAATTGTGGAAAAATGCTTCTTAATTTTTTCATATGTCAACCTAGTGCAGACCAATGTTTAATTTCTCCTGTATGAGTAAAATAATCTTTAAATGTGCTTTTGGGCAGGAAAATCCTGTTTCCTCTGCAACTCAGTTGGGCGATCCAGCGAACCCAGCTGCTCGTCGGTTGGTGCCTCTTCCTTCATCGGGCAAATTCACTAAAGAAATTCAGGCTAGTAAGTATGGCTTTCTTTTTTATTTTGAATTCACATTGCATGTTTCTTGTTATGCTCCCAATGTCCCTTTTGGAAATTGACATACCAATGTCATCATTTTCTTGGTTCTAAAGTTTTGGTTAAGATAGCTTAGGTAGCACAAAAACGGGAAATGAAACGGAGGAGGAAACCGCCTGCTTCAAGAAACAGCTTCTTTGAAAATATTCGATTAAAAAACGGTAAAACATGCTAGTTATAAAAATGTATGGGTATAATTTTTTATGCAGGGCTATGCCCCTTCTCAGTCTAAAATCTGACACCCAAAAACAGATACTCTATTCGCTACCTTTACCCATTCTTAGTTTCCCTTTTATATTCTATAAAACAAACTCTACACTTATTTTTTATTCAATTGACTATTCTACCCTCTACTAATTAATGACTCCTAACATAAATATAAATAGAATTATCGAAGACATGAAAGTTGCATGAAAGTTCAAAGGCTTGTTTTCTTATTAAATGATATGAAATTGTAGATTCAAGTGCTTTAAAATTTTAGTTTGAATAAAATATGAAGCTTAGTTTTGGTAACGAATTGGAAGCGAGTCCAATCGGGAAAAAAAATTCTTGGAAACTGTTTCCAAAATTTTCAGAAAGGAGAATTCATCCGTTTCTTTGTTGCGGAAACCGCTTCAGAACGTACAGTGTGGGTTTCTTGGGATTTATGTTTCCTAAATGTGAGCCAAACAGTGAAACACTGTGTCGCGGAGTTTCCATGCTTCTACGAAGATATGCCTTTTCGGTATAATATTCCTTGTTTTAACAAATTTGAAAAAGTTCTTTATGGGGATTGAAGAATATTTACGGTTAAGTTAATTTGTTTTTGTATATGCACTAAATAAGGGCATGAAAAGTAAAACTTAATTAAGTTTTATACATAAAGTTGCTCGTAATTTGGGGCGATCGAGAGGGACGAAGGGAGCATTTATTAATTTTATTATTCTCCTTGCTGTTTCAGCTTGTTTATTAACTTCATGACTAAGGTCTCTCACATTTCTCCTTTTTGAGCTTCGATTGAGCTGTGATGACTTTTTAAAATTTCTGTGTGTATATGTGTGTGTGTGTGTGTGTGTATACAAGTTGGTACCTTTGATTGACGTTTAGAAATTGGAGATTACATAGTTTGATTGAATGATTGCTAGATTTGTTGTAAGATATAGTTACTTGTAGTAGGTGGGAATATATTGTTTCCTTATTTGGATATTGGTATGTTTGAATTCTTTTATGACACAACTTTATAGGTTGAAGTTTTTTTTGCGACAAAAAACTCTTGTTCAAAACTTTCCAACAGAAGAATTAACTTTCTTTTCATTCATAAGATCAAATTTATTACGTTTTGCCTTTTCAATGCTCTGCTACATATAGAAACACCATAAATGTATTATCATTCTGTATGTGTAATATGTGGAGGGACGGCTTTGGTGTGTCAAGTTTTATGTGCAGTTTTTGAAATTCCTTGCCTGGATACTCGATCAGATTAGGAGATCTATAATGTTTAATTTCATATGAAGTGGTTGTATTATTTTGAATGATTTCTTCTGAGAAACATGTATCTCTGCTGCAGGGAAGGTTTTTTCTGGTTTCAATCCTACAACCTCTGTCGATATTCAGTCTCAAACATCTATGAAACAAAACAATGGAAGGAGCTTAGAGAAACGTCCACTGCCCATAAAATCTGCTAAATCTGCTTGGCATGCTTCTTCAGGGACCAACTCTAATCTTGTGATAATCTTCTCAGATGATGATAGTGGGAGTGAACCTGAGGATGATAAATCTGGAAAGGCTTTAGAAATTAAACGAAACAAAGTTCGAGTGGATGGAAATCAAAGAGGGCCCTCTCCTTGGTCGGCAAAATCAAGTAAATTACAACAAACTGCCAGAAATGTGGAACCTGTGCCCAAAAACTTATCTATTGGTAGCACGCCTTTCTTACCAACGGCCAAGGTTAATAAGGGAGTCCATTCTAGGGTTGGTGGGTCCTCAGCGATTGATCAAAGAACTAGAGGAAGAAATTTTGTTACCATGAAAAGATTCACTGTAAACCAGGAAAATGGTTTTGATCAAGGTACGGTTTCAAACAGATCCAAACTTCAGGACTTAAGGCAGCAGATTGCACTTAGAGAAAGAGAACTTAAGCTTAAGGCTGCCCAACTTTCTAAGGAAGCTTTGCCAGTTGCTGGTAAAGAGGATATCAGTATGAACCTAGGTATTGATGCTGCCAGAAAATCCAAAGCAATCACTGAAAGTGGTGGAAAATTAGAAATTAATGAGCCTGATAGGAAGCGCATGAAAATCAGTGGTTCTTGTTCTGCTCAACTAGCATCAGAGGGGCACCAAGAAATACTTACTGTAAAATCATCTGTGCCATCGAAAGAGCAAGCATCCGACTGCAGTAATTTGCAGAAGAAGACTCTGACAAATCACAGCCAAAAAGGAAGCCCCACAAGGACAGAATTGACTATTAAATGGAAAAATCAGGATGATAAAGAACTAAATGTTTCCTCAGAAAATCCACCAAATGGTTTGAGAGATGGTGAATGTTTTGTATGTTTTGCATTGTATACTATAATTCAACTTTAGGTGTAATAAATAGATTATCTTGTGCTTTTCAGGGGTTAATATCAGCAATGATCACATTCAGACTGACAAAAGAACTGTGCAGGTATATCCTTCCTATACAGACCACACCTCAAATGAAAATGAACTTGATATCGTTAATACATTTCAGCGACTTTAAAGTTCATATCACTTTCATGTTGCAATCGACATTGCTAGTTGTTACTAACTAGCTATCTCATTTCCTGCTATTCTATGTATCTTTTTTATGTTTTTCTTTCTGGTAACGCTTGATGGGATTAAAACCTGAGTTCTTACAAGCAGTGTATAATTTTTATTTTTTATGTCTTTAACTTACATAAAATAACTAATTTATATACAGTGGGAAAAAACCTGTACTTTGAAGGCATTATTGGCTATTTATGTAAATTTTCTTAAAACTGGTTTTTTGTGGATTCATTTTTTCTTGAGCATTCATAATCATGCTCCCCAACTTGATATTTTAACAGCTATTACATAATGCTGATTCGGTGTATCGTCAATCTAACATGACTATGCATGTCTTTCTACTTTCTTGGCTTTTAAAGAAGTTTATGCTTTCACCGCTCTTAAGTTTCCTTAAAAGTAGGCATTATGGAAGGTAAATACTGAATGTCACTTGTCAGATGATGTGAGGTAGTGGAAATAAGAGTCCTAGATGTAGCGTCAGACCAAAGGGAAAGAAATAATTTTTTATGTTGCCTTAACTAAGTGTAACAGGAAGATAGAATCTGCGTAGCCGTAGTTTGCTAGTTTCAGATCAAGTTTTTGTTGAATAAAAATTCACGGATTGAGCTTCACAGCATCAGAGAGTCCGTATAGCTGATTAGCTGTCCTCACCTAATGTGGGACTGAGGCTTGATTACGGATTAATATATGGATATTAAGTTATTGAATTCCAGAGTATAGTTGTGTGTTGGTACTTTATTTTTTCGTTTCAAATTGGGATATACTTGGTTAATGTTACTTATTTCATTTTTTGTTTCCTTCCATGCTTATTGTATTTCTTCATTGAATCCTTCCTAGATGCTGATCTTATTACCTGTATTGTTGTTATGTATTTGGTATTTTTCTGTGTTATTTCTTATTAATTTGTTTTTTACATTTATCTAATAATGTTATGGTGTAACACTGTAACTTTTGCAGCATGATGTTGGATTGGTTCTCCCGTCTCAGATTAGTGAACACCTTCCTCAAGTTTCTTTCTTGAAGACATCAACTAGTGAAAAGCATTTGTTGGATGGCTGTGAGAATCGTGAAAGAATATCAAAATTTAGCACAGCTGAGCCACCATTGGACAATGCTTGTCGGGTATATGCTGCCTCAAGGCATCATATTAGAATTATTCGATAAACACTTTCATTTAATATAATAATATAACATTGTTCATCTATTTAAGTAAGTTTTGATCCTGATTTTTGATATCATTCTGGTGTCAGGACCATTTGAACATTTTCAGTCTTCCAAATTATTTTGGTTCAGTGCCTGACTCAGAAAATAGTAACGTGGATATGCCTTCGTTGGTTGAAATGGAGGAATCATTGGACAGGGAACTAGAAGAAGCACAGGAGCACCGGCGAATATGTGAAATTGAAGAAAGAAAGGCTCTTAAAGCTTATCGAAAAGCACAAAGGGCGTTGATTGAAGCTAATGCTAGGTGTAGTGAACTTTATCACAGAAGAGAACTGTATTCAGCTCACCTCCGATCTTTTATATTGAATGATTCAAGTTTGTTGTGGTCCATAAGAAAGCATGAATTTGATGGCATTAGGAACCATGAGGACAATGGATCTAAAAACCTAGCACTAATAACATCCCCAGGCCATCCCAGTAGGCCTGACTACAATGGTCGCAGAGAACTAAGGTATGATTCATGTGTCCAAAGAGCTAGTGGTGTACCACTAGTTCTACCTTATAGGCATGTTGATGGTCAAATTTTGGGATCTGAGCCATGCAGTGAACGGGATGCTAGTACATCAGAGCCAACACAATATAACAGCAAAGGAGCTGTAAATGCAGTAAGTTCTCCATCAAATGATCCAAATAATTCAGCAGAGGAAAATGAGGAGACATCTCCAGACAATGCTACTGTATTATCTGAGTACAACAATCGGCAAACAAGACTAAAGTCGATAGAAAGACAAGAAGATATTCAGAATCATTCAAACGACGCACAATCCATTCGTAGTGAGGAATCATTAAGATCTGAGCTATCTGCACGGCTAGGAAAGAGAGTTTGGTCGAAGAATAGTGGGTCAACCAAACTAGATCCTGCCTATGATCGGGAGCCTGAAGTTGACAATACAAGTGAGAAAACCCAGACAAGCAATGGTAGTGTTCCGTTATTAGAAGCAGAAAAAATTCAGGAATTTGAAATTGGAGGTAATTGTTTGAATGTGGTAGTATGTGTTTGTGCAATTATACAGCTTATGTCCTTTTTTTGTAGATCTAGTTAAATGTTTACGGAATTTTAGGTTCAAGCTCTGTCATCTCAAATGTACTTAAAGTTATCTATATGTTTTTTGAGCTTGTGTGCTTGTGCGAATGCTGGCTCAAATACTTCACATGTTATATATTGGTTGTGTGTACATTGATATAAAAACTTGAGACCATTCTTGAAACTGTTTATGTTTTTGGTGATAATTATTACAAAGTAGAGAATAGAATCAATACTACTTGTAGTAATCTTGGTTTTCTTATGACAAAATTTTTGTTTGGGAACTTGTTTACAAAATTGGTGCTTGGATTTGGAATTTGACATTTAGTTTTTTTTTTTTTGAACTGTGTCATGCATTTCACAGGTTACGAAGGTGATGATAATGCTGTTTGGCATGGTAATGCCGTAATGGAACCTTAGCCTATTGATTTATTGCAATAGATTTGACAAGAATAGTTCGCAACTTGGTGTTACTGATAAAAAAATAGGGATATTTGATGTAGGGGAATGGAAAATCAATATGCGCGTTTCAAAATATGCTGTTTATGTTGTGATTTCTGTTTCCCTTTATTTCGAACTTGATAATGACTTTCGTGGTCCAATTTAGGTCATGACCAGTCTGACAGAGAGATTTCTGGGGATCCTTCCCAAAGTCAGAGCATCAATAACCAAAATAGTTTTTGTGCTGCTGAAGGTTATCAGTCAACAGCTGATGTACTTGTACCTGCTTCAGTTTTGAGGAGTGCATTTGGCCATGTGAAAGGTGTCTCCCCACGCATGTTAATGGAATTTCAAAGAAAAAAGGGAGTTGACTCATGTGACCACGAAACTCGCCCCAAAGATTCTGGGGAAATGCAACATGGCATTCTTACTACAAGCACAATAGGAGAGAGTGCTACCTGTATTTTCAGTGAAGAAGTTGGCTCTTTTACAAGTGATCTTGCTGTTGATCCATTCTGGCCACTTTGTATGTATGAGCTCCGAGGAAAATGCAACAATGATCAATGCCCTTGGCAACATGCTAGAGATTTCTCCAAAGAGAATGTGGGTCGATATCCACTAGATAATTCAGACAAAGATGGTATATAATGAGTTCCTGTTGTTTTACTCGTGCAAATTCAGCCTCTGTTTGCTGTTCATCACATTCATTGATAACACTTTTGCAGACATTCAGGTTGAACCGACTGTACAGAAGACATCCAAGAGTTCAGATAACTCTCACAATTGTGAGAGTGCTATTATTCCACCAACTTATCTAGTTAGTTTAGATATTCTTAGAGCTGACCCACACGCGTGCGAGACTCTTGTCTTGGGGAAAGTTGGACAGTGCTGGCAGAAATGCTTCAGTATCTGCCTAGCTTTATCAAATTTGCTTAAGAAACATGTCTCTCAAGATGAGCTATTTTTGCATGGTAATGATGGTCGTATTGAAGTCGTTGGAAATCGGGACAGGCAATTAGCATACTTCCAGAGTAGAAAGAGTACAGCGGTTTGTTTATTACTATATCTTTTTTGTACTAGTATGTTATGTCTCATGGATTCTGTTCATGTTCATGTTTTTCTTTTTTTGCTAGCTTTGGTTCTTAGGTATTTGCTGTGTGTTCTGACTTGGAATTGCAAATGTTTGTGCTTGACTATTTGAGTTTGAGCATATTGGACTATGGCAGTGCATTTGTAGACTCATTCATATTTTGGGATTTTTATGGAATTGCGTAGCTTTCTCAGTGGTTAACATATTATTCTAGCTGAACTGTGCAGTCTACTATTCATTCTTATCAAGTGTTTATGCCCTGTCACTTTTCCCTTTCTTGCTTCCTTTGTGGAAAACTTAATTTTCTCTCATCCTCCTGTCTTCTGCATTCTATCACTCTGAATGTTACATGAAAAATGCATAAGAGATTCATTTATTACGATTTTTTTATTTGATTTGGTTTGTTTAATTTCATGCGCATTTTTGTGTGAATTAGATGACTTTTAACATACAGTGCAAGTTTCGTTTTGATGAATGCTTGATGTTCCTCAACATGTGGATTGAATATGTAATGAGCTGCTTTTGTTTTACGGCATTGCTGTTATCTATTTTCACATGTATGTTGTTTGCCAAAAACCATTGGGATGTGAAATTATCATCTAAAATATCTCCTGCATTTCACTCACTCAGATTGCTGACAATTTTATAGTTTTCTCCAACCAGGATGTATAGACTTCTTCCTAAATGAAAAATACATTGATCATCATCCTTATTCCTGTTCAATATAAATAAATATAGCTGTACAATATACTTGTGAGGTCTGCTAATATATTGGAATTAGTATGAACTAAATCTTGCAACTAAGGCAAACAAATATAGAAAGTGTAGGAACATAGTTGTTTCCAACGAGGAACTATAATTTTTGTTCTTATAGAAACTTGATTTTATCTCTCTATTAATTGGATTATATCATTAAAGTAATTTTGCCTTCTTTGTGATAAAGTTAGAAGACTTATATGCCCTTATCCTTGTTGCAACTTGCAAGTGTGTTAGCATTCTTTGATGATACTTTTGTGTGACTTTGATTGGGTGAATTGATCTCGAGATGAATCTGTACTTGAGTTGTCGTCTTGCTTTGAGATATTTCTTATTTTTGTTATTGCTTTAGATTGTCTATATAGATTATGCTTGTTTGCTTATGCCCATCTTTTTCTTTGTTTGCTGGTCTACAAGGTTTTTGCTGCTCATATTGACTTCTGTTGTCTTCCACATTCTCATTTTATGATTTTTTGTTGCTTAATCATATGTAGAATCATTTGAATCAAATATTACCTACTAATGTGCAAGCCCTGGAAATGGCCTTTTCAATGCTGTGTCAGGAGGTGAACAAATTAGATGGTATGAAAAAGGTGTGTGTAGTCTCTTGCCAAGTAATTTGTGGTGTTACTTTTATATCCTCATGTTTCTTTAATCCTCCAAAATTTTCCTTGTTTTCACAGGCTCTTTCTATTCTTTCACGGGCCATTGAGGCTGATCCTAAATCTGAAGTTATGTGGATGACTTATCTACTTATTTACTACAGCAATGTGAAATCAGTTGCAAAGGACGACATGTTCTCTTATGCGGTATGTGTTGAGAGTGATTTAAACTTCTTGGCTCTCTATACACCTTATTAGTTATGAGATAGTTGTATTTTTTTGTTAAATTGACATAATCAAGCTGCCAATCTTTCCATTTCTTTGCTTTTCATGCAAAGAAGTGGCAATGCTGACTGCAGAGATAAGAAACTATTTTGTTTGGGTAGAAGAATAGGATAAATTCAATCAGCTTCTTCGCCTCTTAATATCAACAAAACATTTCAGAAATACATACAAGGTTTTATTGAATTTTCAAAATGCATTTTTCCATTTTTTGGTGTAACTATTAATCTGGAGAATCCCAAGCTTTTACTTTGAATTTTTCCATTTTCTTTGGTTCACTTCAGTAGATGTCAGTTGCAGAGTGGCTTTTTTTTGCATGACATGTCCCTGTTGTTACCCAAATGTGTTTGCATTATAATAGAGTGCGCTTATATTGTATTTTTCTGATTTTTTCCTCTTGATTATCGTTTTTTTGTGGATATTATTTCCCCTGTTCCTCAGGTGAAAAACAGTGGCAGCTCTTATGGACTTTGGCTCATGTATATTAACAGTCGCTTGCATCTTGATGATCGGTTGGCTGCATATGATACTGCCCTAACAGCACTATGCCACCACTCCTCTGCCATTGAAGGGGATAAAATGTATGTTAGTTCATGCATCTTAGACTTGTTTTTACAAATGATAGACTGTTTATGCATGTCTGGGAACATCGAGAAGGCCATTCAGCAGATCAATGGATTGTTACTCGAGGCAAATAGTTCAGATCAGCATCATCCTTTGTTGATCTCTGATATCCTTGCATGCTTAACAATTTCTGACAAATGTATGTTCTGGGTCTGTTGTGTGTACTTAGTTATTTACAGGAAGTTGCCAGAGGCTGTCGTACACGAGTTTGAG
>CAOJBJ010642056.1:0-20233 GCA_948291685.1 Euphorbia celastroides
CTAATCTGGTGAGAGATTGGTGGTATATCCTACCTCCGGAAGAGACTCAGCTAAGCTAGTGAGAGCTTAGTAGTATATCTGCTTTCGGTAACAAATCTTTGTAATAGGACTTAGCTAATCTGGTGAAAGGTTAGTGGTATATCCTACATCTGGAAGAGACTCAGCTAAGCTAGTGAGAGCTTAGTGGTATATCTGCTTCTCGGAGACAATTTGTAAACGGCTTTATTCTTGCCTGTAAAGGAATTATAAACGGCTTCCTTCCTGCCCGTAAAGGAAGAAGATAGTGAATTAAATCCCAGCAGGAGTTCTGGGGACTGGAGTAGGCTGAGGCCGAACCAGGATAAAAATACAGTGTTGTTAAGTTAAACAAACCAACTATCATTCGGTGTGTGTTGTGCATCCGAACCCAAACTGTCAGCATCCGGAACCTAATTCCGGAACCGATTCTGAATGATTTTAAAGAAGATCACGTTTCCGCGCAAAAGTCAGAAAAAGGTTCATTCACCCCTCCTCTGACCAGTCTTGTGGATTACAATGGGACAAACATATTATTAGATGGTGTGTAGATGATGGTAAAAAGATTTCTATTATTGATGATGTGTGGGTTAACCATGTGGCGAGGATTCAGTTAGGTGGTAGAGATACACATTTTCTGCATGATAAAAATGTTGATTAGTTATCCACTTGGGTATGTTTTTAAAAATTTGTATTTTCTGAAGTTTCCAGATGAGTGCGAGCGGGATTAGTCCAAGCCCTAACGTGGGTTTCAAAACGCCGAGGGATTCATCGCCACCGTGGCCGAAGCGACGTGAGACTCAATTGGGCGTCTCAAAAGAGAAGGATGTAGCTATGAATGATTCTTCGGAAGTGGAGAATAGGGAGGAAAGATCAGGGAAGTGGGAGACCAAGGTATCGTTAAGAGATTCATTAATGAAGGGGTATTCTAGAGGGCAAGAGCTTGACTATGGGCTGGATTTTGAATTGTTTGAGGAGGATGTCTTGGTGAGTATGCATTCTTGAAAACCATCTCTATCCTTTTCTGATCGAGTTCACAATCTTATTGCGGATTGTATGAAGTGGTCAATTTACATTAAACTGGTTGGGAAATCAGTTGGTTATCGAGTCTTGTTGGAGCAATTACAGAAACTATGGAGACTCAAAGGTGCATTTTCTTTAACTGATGTAGGAGGGGGCTACTTTATGGTTAGATTTGGATGCGAATCGGATCATCAAAATGCTGTCCTTAATGGACCATGGACAACTTTGGACACTACCTTGCGATTGTTCCATGGAGTGAGGAGTTTAATCCAACAAGGTCGAGATTGAATCGATCGTTGCTTGGATTAGACTCCCAGGACGGCCAGTGTAATATTATGCACCAAGCATTCTCAGGGTTATTAGTAACATTGTGGGTGAGTTTTTGAAATTGGATAAGATTACAAAGTTAAATGCTAGAGGCAAGTATTTGAGGATCGCAGTGAAATTGGACTTAAAGAAACCTCTAATTTCCTCGATTGATATAAAAGGTAGATTGCAGTTAATGGAGTACGAAGGGCTCCCCAGTGTCCAGTGAGAAATGTAGTTTGGAACCCGGGGAGAATGTTTCTCAGATGCAGGGGTTACACGGGAAGCTAGGAATGATAGG
The DNA here is from genome assembly GCA_948291685.1 of Euphorbia celastroides. Taxonomy (NCBI): domain Eukaryota; kingdom Viridiplantae; phylum Streptophyta; class Magnoliopsida; order Malpighiales; family Euphorbiaceae; genus Euphorbia; species Euphorbia celastroides. The sequence continues at coordinate 1,646 of CAOJBJ010642056.1, forward strand.
GGTATGTTGGAGGTGGTGAATAAAGGGGAGAATCTTTGAGCTTGGAAGATGGTCAATAAAAGGGGGAAGAAGTCATACGGTTCACTTAAGGAGAAGGAGAAAGTAGGGAGATTGAGTGGGGGGAACGACTTGAGTGGCATTCAGGGATCCAGGTTTACGGTTCTAAGGGAGAATGATGGGGTAAGGGAGAAGGAAGATTTGAGAGATGGGTTAGTTGGGAATGAGGAGGATGAGTTTAATTGTGTGATAGAGGGGTTTGTGTTTGGGACTGTTTGCACCGGACAAAGGGGTAACACTAGTGAAAAGGGCTTGGATGAGGAGATTGGGGCACAAGTTCTGGTGGTTTCGACTGGTGAGAAAATAGAGGGGCCTGACAATGAGATTACCAAGCAAGCCTTGAAAGATGATGATATATTGAGCAGCTTGGGTGAGTCAATGGGAGGGGTTCTTGAGGAGAGTCTGTTGGTGAAAGAGAATGAACGAGAGTTACTGAGCAGCCTGCAGGAATCGAAGGAGTGTACAACACAGGGCAAGGAACACTGGAACAATCGGATTCCTCTGTCAAAAATTAGTAGCAACACATTTGGATTGGATCCTAACAAGCATTTGATAGCTCTGATAAAGAAGGTTTCTGAGCAAGAATGGGTGTGTTACTCAACTCGAAGAGCAAAAATATGAAGTTGAAATCGTCCAAAAGGAGTGCTAATAACCTGACAAGCGAAAAAATCTAAGCTGAGATTATAGAGAAGGTACGTGGTTTGTGGAGTAGGGATGAGAACCGGTGTGCTTAAGTTGGTTGTGGGAGTGTCTTTTTTACTTTTTCCTATTTGTCTGATGGAGTTGAAGATTGTGACTTCGATTGTACAAGGAGTAAGTAACTCCATTATGCATTTGAGGGAGGTTGTGAGGAGGTACAACCCGGGTGTAGTTGTATAGTTGTTCCGTTCAGTTTCTTGTCTACCAAAAAAAAAGGTTGATTGGTTGATTAATGATGGTTCATGGGATATTCATAGAATTCACGAGTTGTTTGATTATAGGGAAGCAGAGATTATTCTCAATACTCCAATCCCCATTATTTCTCGAGATGATACTCCATTTTGGCCTTTCAAAGTTTTGGGAGTGTATTCTGTAAAGAGTGCTTACCGAGCCATCTTTGTTTCTCGAGTTATACCATAACCAATTATTAATTTTCCATGGAAAACCCTTTGGAGATTAAATGTTCCATCAAAGGTCCGAATATTTTTGTGGCGTTTGTTGTGTGGTGTATTGCCATTACGTATGAGATTGGTTCAACGTGGTGTTTTGGAAGAGGGCTTCTGTCATTTATGTCACTTATCTATAGAGGATGAGACACACTTGTTCCTTCATTTTAATGTAGCTAAGCATATGTGGGCTCTTTTTAGCTCATAACTCTCTATTCCTAATGGTTTTGATATTTTCAGAGTGCTTTGTGGTTGGTTACAAAACAATACCACTGATTTTTTCCAACATTTAGCATTTGTTCTATGGGCTATTTGGGATGCTCGGAACAAAGTGGTGTGGAACAGAGTCTCCCCACAACCAATTGTGATTTTGCGTTTGGCAAAGTCTATATGTGTTTAGTGGACTGCTACTCAAAAGGGCTAGGAGACTGATACTCCTATAACTAGTTTTGTTGTTGGTAGTTTTGTAGAAGACCAGCTCATGATTGAGGCTTTGCAAAATCAGCAATATGATGTTCATTATGCATCCTTTTGGTCACCTCCCTTGGTTCCTTTTTTAAAGTGCAACACAGATGCATCTCTTTTCAACAACGGGGAAGTTACTTGTTTTGGTTTTGTGATTCGAAACGCAGGAGGAGTTTTTATATAAGCAAAATCGGGATACTTGGCACCACATATTTCTATTTCTAAGGCAGAGGCACTCTCTATTCGCGAGGCTCTGTTTTGGCTGAAGGCACATCATTATGCTCATGTCATTTTGGAATTTGATTTGATGGCAGTCTATGAAGCTATTACCTCAACTGATCTGGATCTTTCCTATTTCGACTCTATTATTCTGGATTGCAATAATTTAGCGCGAACTTTTGTCTCTTGTCTTCTTAGCTTTGTAGTGAGATCTCGTAATGTTATCGCGCATGTTTTAGCAAGAGCGGTTTATCTTGACCGTTTAGAGGGGGAATGGCTTTATCAACCTCCAAATTGTATTGACTCTTTGCTACTTTAATCTTACAATCTTGTTTCTTTCAAAAAAAATTATTAAAAAATTATTATCTTAGCTTGTCTTCTCTAACTTTTCTTTTCCAGTGAGTACGTTTCATATCAAGCTCCACTTCTTCTCACTAAATCTTGCCGATCTCATCTTCCTCTGCCTTCTATCTTCGATCTCATCTTCCTCTGCCTTCGATCTTCTTCTCCCAAATCTTGTCGGTCTCATCTTCTCCAAATTTCTATTTCAGATCTCAACGGATCTCGCCTCAAATCTCATCGGATTTCGCCTTCGATCTCTCAGATCTCGTCAGATCTGCTTTCTCCCACCTACGCCGTTCAGATATGAGCCCCCACCAAAGCATTTGTCGATATCTGAAGCATTTTTCCTTTTTGAGATTTATGAATCTCTTTTGTATTATTCCTATTTGATTTACTCTCGTTTGGAATTACGTTTTTGAAATATATTGCACCTCTTTTGTTTACTTTTTAGATTGTATAATCGTTCTTCGATCGCGTTATATCCTGATAACGCATTATATCGTGTTATAGCCTGAATATAATGCGTTATATCCAAGATATAACGTATTATATCCTAGATATATATGATGTTATATCCTGCATATATTCAGGATATATCACGTTAATTGAAACTTTTAGAACATGCTGACTGTAAATATTTTAGCTGTTTGGTTAGTGGATGTGATGGTTTTGCTAGGCTGAGTGTTTGGCCGAAATTCATGTTTCATATTAGTTAGACCACGTAAATTACTCATTTTTTAATATAATTTTCTTATATTTTCCAAATAAATATAGTTTCGCATGTTCCCTAATAGCCCCTTAATATTTATCATATAATTCTATCAATATTTGTACAAATTCAAGAAAAAGAATACATAAATGGCAATTTCAACCAAATGGCTTGTTTTTTAAATTGGCCCAATGGGTTCAATCATGAATAATCCATAAAATGCTGCTGGGCTTTCTGTCCATATTTTTGTTTAGTGTCTAGTGTTTTTAACTAGTCTTGTACACTCCTGTAATATTATAAACCAGATAAAATAAATAAAAAGTTAATTCAGAACAGCAATATCAAATGAACAGCATTCTTAAGCTTGTAAACTATCATATAACATAAAATTCAAAGACAAGATATTTATCACATTATGCTCATGCTTGTTCGTGGAAAACTTTATGCTTCTATTAGGCTCGAAATAAAATTCACTTTATTGTAAATGCAAACTTATTATGTGAGATTACTATTTACGTGTTTATCTTGTTTGGGAGTATTCTTACAACGTTTTTGGGGAAAAATAATTGCAACACTGCTCTGTTTTTCAAATCTTTTTGTGAATTTAGAAGTACTAATCCTAAAGCATCTAAACATAAACATTTGGATGTGTGACGGTGTTGCGAACTAAGCTAACTCGATACATAGTGGAAGGTCAATTGTGGGTGTATAAAGAATCTTATGACAGGCAGTTACAATTAATAATAGGCTTTTTCAAGTATATATTGAATTCTTATATTATAAATTTTTTTATTAATTTTAAATTAGGAATACTTATAACGTAAGATTTCTACATAAACTAGGAGATATATTCTTATATATAAGTGAACTAACTCGAAGCTAAACTATGATTTAAGGCATAAAATTGTTTTTAGTAATCTTTAATTCAAGAGGAAAGAAAAGACAAATTACTTAACACAACCCTCAGTTTATGAGGTTTTCTACAAAATATCGACCATATAATACCCGTATCACAACTAATAACGAAGTACTTGTTAGAGCAAACGTTTGGTGAACGTCTATGTAACAAATAAAACAAAATGATGGGTGGGAGAAAGTATTAAATATCCATAATCTTTCATAAATACTACATAATTCATATTTTATTTAAAATTAAAGTGCCACGAAAAATGCCAATTATTCAAACGCACGCTTTGCGGATCATTTTTAGTCAAGGGGCACGTGTGGCCGAATTGCTATATGATTAATAATTCAAATAAACAAAAAAAAAAGCATTTTAATAATGACAAAGTAAGTAAATGATTAAAGAAAAGAAAGTGATGAAAAGTTTGAGATAAGCATAATATTGTTGTCCTTGAATCTCGACTTCTTGTTCACATTATTGGAGGCAAAACCCCCTAATTCTTTATTAAAGAGCCACCAAAATGCTCATGAAAATTTCAATTCTAATTTGAACTATTTTAACATAGTCATTTTCTAAAAATATATGTCTTCACATACCAAATATATATTAAACTTATAAGAGTACCTGATTCAAGATGCAACATAATAGATAACTTGTCGTAAAAAGTCTTCTTCTTGTCGAATCTCTTGAAACTCTGGCCATCATTGTCACCTGTAAACACCAAGGATTAGGATTGGGGGGTGCCCTTTGGGGGACTCTCCGATGCCTAAGTCAATAATGGTTTTGAGAAAATAGTTTAGCAAAGTAACAGCTAGGGTTCAAGAATTTCGTACCTTTGGACTTAGGGCTTTGGAGTATTTATAGGCAATGTGCCTTGCTCTGCACGTTGGAGAGTCCGGTCCCATTTAGGATTCACTCTCTTTCCATTTTAGACTTCTTTCCCAACTAGGTTTCTTCCTAATTGGTGATGAAATCCGAATCTCTTAAGGATTCGAGATTTCTTCCTTATCCGTTAGGGATTCGCTGATCCGGCTCGACCTTTGGGCTTACCATTGAGCCGGTCGAACTTGCTCGCTTAACCCTTCAACAAGGCTCGTGTATCGTGACCGCGTAATTCAATGTCCAATCGTTATGTTGCCATTGAGGCGGTTTTCAGACCAGCATAGGTCTCAGGTCAACTTTGCTGATAATGTTATCAGAAGTCCCCCTGCAGGTATAGAAGATGCTTTAGCGCTTCATGCTTTTCAAACCATCTCAACCAAAACGGATCACAAACGGAGTTTTAATGAAGCGATGAGTTTTAACCAAGCTTCTCTAAGAAGCTAGCGACGATTAGACAACTTTTGATCTCCACAGTTCATTCCATTTTTCCATCAAATCAGTATTCTGATGAATGACACGTGGCAATCCGTGTCAGTTACCTTGCTATATAGGACCTCTTCTTCTTCATTTCGTCATTTTGCAACTTCTAAAACTCCTCTCCAGTGATTCTGGCGAACTCTTCTCTAGCGACGCTCACTGGCACCCATAATCTACCGTTAGCTATACCACAACCTTTGGTATCAACACATGTAATTCCCTATTCTGATCGTGATTTCTGAAATTTTGCTTTTGATTTCTGGGTGCGAATGTTTTTAGGAGACGAACCGCTACTTTAGTTTTTGAATTTTAAACATTGTTGCTAGAAACTTCGACTACTTATCCTGTTTGATCTTGTTTTGTCACTTAAACTTGAAACTTTCTATTTAGCAGAAAACCATAGGTTAGGTATTCCCCTCCCGGTTGAAACTAGGTATAGATTCTTTAGATGTTAGATATATCCGTCTCACACGAACTTTATTTTCAGACGGTTTCATGGGCGTTGATTTTGTTGACCTCTCAACCAAGTCTTCAACTTCGAGTGATGATGATTGTACCTTTATTTATGAGAAAACAACACCCATAGATATGAAGCATTTGAATACATTTGACCCTTTTAACCGTCTCGATACCTCTAGGTCCTGGATTTCAGCCGGTGAGAAACTCTATAACCATAAGGCCGACTGTAATTGCTCACTTTGCAAGTATTTCACTCCCCACTACAACACTATCGCGTATCAAAACGCAATTGTTTCGTCCAACCCGACTCGGCGTCCCAGTTTCCAGCTCAAACGTGCATCAAAGTGAAAGATGGTGAATGGAGTTATTCACGTGCATGAAGTACCAGATGAGGATCCAGCTAAGGTCCAAAAGAGATAGAAAAGGAGAAAAAGAAGAAACTCACTCCTCATGTCGATAAGATGATTTCAACAGTAGCTCTAAATGACCTTGAGATGGATGCCGTGGTTTTCGAATGGCTAGGGAAATGTGAATACCGTGTGCCCGAGTCACATGAGAGAGTCAACAACGCACCAGACGGTTGGTTCAGCATATACAAAATCCAAATTTGGAGAGGGTTTTGTTATCCGTTGCCAGAGAGAATTTGTGATTTGCTTAGATTTTGGAACTTATGTTCGGCTCAAATCCACCCTAATACGTGGATGGACATAGTGGGCCATTACCTTCTCTGCTAAGGCTTCGACCGCCAATTCAACGCTGATTTCTTCAAACGTGTCTATAGTGCGAAAATCAATGCTGATGAAGATCATTATCACATTCAAGGGAGACGACAGTATTTTTATTATTTTGCTGACCGGATCCAATCATTAAAGGACTGGAAATCGAATTTCTTTTTCATCAAAGTCAAACCCGACTGCTCGACGTTCCCCACACGGTGGAGACCTCGCCTTCTCGAGATCAAATAATTCAAACATCCTAAGAAAGAGACCTATGAGATGGTCTTGCTATTCGATGAGCTCTCGCAACGCATGTGGACATGGTCCACCACCTCCAATGCCTTTCTGAATAGGCAGCAGCTCATACATTTTGACCCGGAAACCCGGAAAATTACTTATCTAAGAGAGTTATATGTGCCAAAACCCAAGAAAGGTATTCTTTTTGTACTTATTCTCTCTTTTCTTTATTTTGCTCTTTTTTGTAGAATGGTGAACATTGGAGACAAAGTTGGCGCAGTATTCCAACAACAACTCCGAAGAGAAGCTACTCCAGCCGATAGTAAAGATACCAGAACTAACCCTATTGCTGATGACTCTGATGCAGCAAAGAAGGGAAAAAGAGGTGTTGGCAAACCTATCAAGCGCAAGAATGAATCCGGTTCGAGTGGCTCCTCTAAGCGAGCCAAGAGCAAAGACAAGGTTACTAGCTAATTACTAATTTGCTTAGATACATAATCTTACAATTCTTCTAACTCAATACTTTTCAAGCTATTGCTATTGACAATGATAACCTGTTTGTCAACGAGCAAACAACCGAGGTCGCCCCTGAGGTGGGTTCCCCTATTTCCCGGTTCCAGAACTCACTTGTGGAGATTGTTGGCTCTAACGAGAGCATAACCAACAAGGCGGTGTACTCTGCTTTCCGCCGCATCCTTCCCATGGCAGGGGAACGAGAGGGGTTAAGCATTATGCCTCTAGGGGAACTTGCAAATAACATGGCTGAGAGAGCTATGATGGTAATCTTCTTTCTTGCACCTCTAATTATATTTTCAAATATCGCTTCCTAACCAAACCTTAATTTTATAGTTGGCCAACGAGGCACTCTTTCTTGATGCTGAAGTCGACTCGATCATGAAGTTGCAAAGAAAATCGGATACTTGCAAAAGGAACCTCGAGAAGAAAAATGAGGAGTGCAAGAAACTGAATAGCTCGTTGACCGTTGCTCAAGACCAACTAGGTGAGGCGAACAGAGATCTAACGAAGCATAAGACAGATTTAAGTGTGTCTCAGAAACGCAATGAAGAGCTTGAGGCGGAGAACTCTCGACTTGCGAAGTTGCTCAATGGATCCAAGCAAGAGCTTGCTAAGTGGGATGTTGCAATTGTCGAGATTGTGACTCGGTTCGTTGGTTACGCCAGGCGGGTTTTTGAAGCATGCCGAGATAAGGCCCCGGACTTGATAAAAGAGGACTATAATGCAGTTGAAGCCCCCACTTTTGAAGATATAGGGAAAGATCCTGAGCCCGGCTCACAAGAAGAGAATCAAGTTAATGATTCTCAGGAAAAGACAAGCGAGGATGAACCGGTTGACGGAAACCGCGTCGAGTAGTTTTAAATTTGTCCCCTTTTATTTTTTTGTTGGAACAATTTTGTCTCTCCTGTGTGAGAGTTGATGCTTTTTGTTTCCCTCTTATGGGATTTTTGTAAAGTACTCTTTGAATGTTTTATTTTGTTTCTTTATATATATTCATCCGAACTTAAATTCAAATTTGTGAATGCTTTCTTGCTGCTTCGCTTGTATAGTCGCCTGAAAGTAGCTCTTAGCTTAGTTTTAGCTAATTTATCATTCTTCCCCAATAATGAGTAAACATTGAGCATAGTTAAATGTTTAAATAGTTAAAGTAATTGGCATTGTGCCATGCTAAAGTATTTGGTCAAAGCTGATTAGAAATTTTATCAACTATAAGCCGCCTGAACAAGTAGTTGCGTTGTCTTATAACTTTGCACTACTTGTATTTCCTAGTTTAACTTTTATAACCATTAGCTAATGCTTTATTTTGGCTTTGAGTCGTATGAATGTTATTTTATAAATCTCGCATTATGCCAAGTAAATAATATAGCCTTTTTGCTATTGCTAGGTTTAAGTGTTAAACCGTATGAAGAATATAGCCTTGCGCTATTGCTTAGGTTAGGCATTGAAGCTGCGTGAGAGATGTAGCCTTGCACTACTGCTAAACTAGGCATTTGAGCCGCGTGAGAGATGTAGCCTTGCGCTACTGCTATATTTTGGCATTAAGCCGAGTGAAAGGGATAGCCTTGCGCTACTGTTGTTTCTGTCTATCGCCAAATAAGTATCAAACACAATAATTTTGACGAAATAGAATTTTATTAATTGTATCGAAGATAGAAGTAGGAAATTTCCCTCCTTTAACTGGTGCCGTCTCGTTAAAACCTCTTAACAATCAAAAACCCACTGGGAAAAAAGATTGCACAAAGGAAAAAGAGTACGACATATTTTATATTTCAAGGTTTTGGCAAAAAATAAGGGCGCAGATTTGCAATATTCCACGTCCTTGGGAGCTCTTTTCCACATGGAGTGCTAAGCTTGTACGTTGCAGGGCCTAAGACCTTTGAGACCAAATAGGGGCCTTCCTAATTTGACTCAAATTTTCCTTTTCCCTCTCTAGTCTGCGAGGCGTTGGAATCCTTCAATGCAAAATCTCTAACTTTGAGCCGGATTTGTCTCACTTTCCTGTTATGGTACTTTGCAATTCTGGCCTTGTATGCTGCCATCAATATGCTTGCTCGCTCCCTTCTTTCATCGAGGCTATCAAGATGATACCTCAAGTTGATGTTGTTATCTCTCTCGCTGTAATATCTAATCCGATTGGATGGTGCTCCAATATCTACCGGGATAATCGCCTCAACCCTATACATCAGTGAGAACGGTGTTTCCCCTGTCGCTGTGCAAGGCATAGTTCGATAGTCCCATAGGACATTGATCAACTCATCGGGCCAGTTCCCTTTCTTCTCCATCACGCGCTTCTTCAATTATTGCACAATTGTTCGGTTTGTCACCTCGGTCTGCCCATTAGTTTGCGGATGAGCCACCGAGGAAAACCCATTGTCAATCTTCAGCCTCTCACAAAACTCGAGGAACTTTGATGATGTGAACTGAGTACCGTTGTCCGACACAATCTTGTGAGGAATCCCAAAGCGAGAGATGATGCTGTTCTGGACAAAATCAATGATCCTCTCTGGCGTTATTACGCTCAGTGCCTCCGCCTTAACCCACTGTGTGAAGTGGTCAACTGCTACTACGGTGAATTTTCTTTGCCTTGAAGCTTTTGGCATTGGACCTACTATATCAATCCCCTACTGCATGAACGGCCATCCCGTGTGAAGAGGCTTTTGCAAAGCCTTTGGGATGTGTATCTTTCTAGAATGCACTTGGCATTGGTGGCAATGTTGTACGTACTCATCGGCATCTGCCTTCATGGTCTCTCAATAGAAACCAGCTAAGCTTGCCCGCCTCAATAGGGTATCTGCCGCTTGATGAGAACCATAATCTCCTTCATACAATTCTTCCAGGATCCTCTGTCCCATTGTCCTGTCAACACAACGAAGCCAATAGTTAGCATAACTCTTCTTATAAAGCTCGTCTCCCATCATAGCAAAGCGCATAGACTTCCTGCTGATCTTTGCTGCCTCAAACTTATCTACAGGGAGGAAATCATTGCAAAGGTAATTCATGATTGGAAATCTCCAATTATCCAGCTCAAATTGGATGACTAAAATCTATCTGACTTCATGAGCAGGGTATTGCAACACTTCATAGGGGCATTTAAGATTCTTTCAACCATCTGCGCTAGCAGCAAGTTTGGCCAAGTTATCAGCCACAACATTCTTGGCCCTTGGTATGTTTTCTACCTTCCAGGCGGTTCCCTTTGCTTCCAGCTTTTCTAATAGCGTGCGCACCTTTGCTAAGTACTTAGCCATGCTTGGCTCTGTTGTTTTGTAACACCGGTTGATCTGATTGGAAATCATCTTCGAATCACTTCTAAAGCACACCGTGTCTGGTGCTATCTCAATTTCCAACTCTAGATCTTTGATAACCGCCTCATACTCTGCTGCATTATTTGTTGGGGAGAAACCGAACTTTTCCGCATAGGACAACCTGATCTTCTCAGGTCCTTCGATATATACTCATAATCCGGCTCCATCTTTCCCCAAGGCTCCATCTACGTAAACAATCCAAGTCTCAGACTTGATAACTGGCTTCGGCTCGAGACCCATAAACTCTGTTACAAAATCTGCCAAGATTTGAGCCTTCAATGCTTGGCACCCCTCGAAACGCAAATCAAATTCGCTTAAGCGAATTGCCCAATCCGCGAGGCGGCCAGATGTTTCTGGTCGCTGAAAAACTTTCTTGAGTGGGTAGCTCGTCCGAACCATAATTGTATGTGCTTGAAAATAAGGCCTCAGCCTAGCAAATGAGTGAACTAGTGCCAATGCTAGTTTTTCAATCTTCGGATATCTCAACTCCGCATTGCTCAAAACTTTACTAGTGTAGTAAACTGGGTATTGATCTTACCCTTCTTCTCGAACCAACACCATTCTGACCGCTTCATCAGTCACCGCCAGGTATAAGTACAAGCATTCCCCCTCAACCAGTGGACTGAGCAAAGGGGGGCTAGAGAGAAACTTCTTTATCTCTTCAAACGCCTTTTGGCAAGCTTCATCCTAGTTGAACTTGTTGTCTTTTTTAATTGCCTTGTAGAAAGGCATGCATCGCTTTGCTGAAAAAGATATAAATCTTCCCAGCACATTTATTTTCCCATTAAGCCTCTGCACCTCATTGAGCTTCTTAGGCGGCTTCATGTCTAGAATAGCCTTTATTTTCTCTGGATTCGCCTCAATCCCTTGTTGAGAGATTATGAACCCCAAAAAATTTCCACCCTTTACCCTAAAGACACACTTCTCTGGGTTCAGCTTCAAACGGTATAGATTGAGCCGCTCAAAGTCCTGCCGAATGTCTTGAGAGTGGCTTGCTTCATCTTTACTCTTGATGATCATATCATCAATGTAAACTTCAACCGTGCCTCCGATGTAGTCCTTGAACATCTCATTTACCAAGCGTTGATCAATGCGTATCCAGCCGTAGAATCCACCAGTTGATCGATGTTGGGTAATGGGTAGCTATCTTTTGGTGTAGATTTGTTGAGATCAGTAAAATCTACACACATCCGGATGGCTTCGACACAAAAACTACATTCGCTATCCAATCAGGATAGTGGAGCTCCTTTATATGACCGAGGCGGAGAAGCTTATCTACTTCCTCGTCATGTGCTTTTTGTTTCTCCACTGAAACCCTTCGTCTCTTTTACTGGACTATAGCAACACCTGGCTCGAGGTTAATACTATGCTTTATTACCTCAGTCCACACTCCCTCAATGTCTCCATCGGTCTAGGAAAACGTATTCTCATTTTTCACCAGAACTGTCTTGATCCCATCCTTGATCTTGTCATCAAGGTCTTTAGTTATTTTGACTTCCTTATCTGGTGCTATAAGGAAAATTTCGACCTCTTCAGTCGGGCCTCGCCTTCTCTTCTTCATCAGACGCCTCAACTACTTCTAGCTCCGGCTGTTCATCAGCCGTCAATGAGGCCAAATACACCTGTTGTGCTTTCCCTGGATTGCTAATAGCCACTACTACTCCTTCTCTGGTCAGTATTTGCAAGGCCATGTAATATGGATTGATTGAGGCTTTACAACCACATAAGAAAGACCTTTCGAGGATGACATTTTAACCAGTGTTCAAGTTTGAGATAGTAAACTCAATCTCTGCTCGATAATCTATCTTCCTATCTTCGACAATCATGTCCATCCTCACATCTTCCAAAGAATTTCCAGCAAATCCACATACTCCCACGATAGGAGAAGTCTGAGGCTACACCCGACTTAGGTGTACCCCAAGCTTGTCAAACACGGGTCTGTAAATCATGTTAACTGAACTCCCAGTGTCAATAATAATCTTTGTCTCCAGGTAACCTTCAATGATAGCTTCTATGATCAAGGGATCAGCATGGGGCTGTCTAACCATAGTAACTCTTTGGTAAGCTGCATTCATCTCTGAATCATCCTCATACGGTGGAATTGTGCTTTTGGAACTCCTTACTCTCTTCTGAGGAGGTTCATATTCTGGTCCTCCAACAATGACTAAAATTTTGCTCTTATACTGCTTCTTCTTTGGGCCTTCTCCTTCAACCTTTTCCTCCTCAGCTCTTGGAGCTTTAGCCGATTCCTTACTCACTTCTTTAATGAACTGGCTAAACTTCCCTTCATTTATCAAAGTGCAGACCGCCTCAGCCAACATCTTACAGTCATTTGTGCGATGTCCCCTTGCTCTATGAAACTCACAGTACTGTTCTTTCTCTGATCCAAGCATCACACCGTCTGGAATTTTGGGGAACTTTATATTCTTCTTTTTTGGACTTTGCTTTATTTCCAACAGAATCCGGCTCAACGGTGCATTGAGTTGCGGTCTATCAGAATAGTTATTCTCAAAACGAGGCCTATTTCTCCTAAAATTTCTCAAGGAATTGGGTCAGCCTTGGTGTCTTCTTCTTTCTTCGCGCCGAGGGACTTCCCTCTCTTCCTTCCTTCGCTTCTGCTTGTTTAGCTCATCTACCTCGACTAACGCATTGGCAATGCCAATAAGTGTGGTCATTTCAGCCGGCCCCCTCGCTATAATTTCATTATGCAGCTTCTCACTCCTGGTTCCCCTGACCATCGCCTCCTTAGCCGTATTGAAATCTAAGTCTCGTACTTTAATTGTTGCTTCATTAAAGCGTCGTATGTAATCTCTCAAAGATTCATGCAGTCCCTACACTATTTCATGCAATTTTCGGCTCACCAATCCTGCTGGTGCTGATCCCATAAAGTGCTTGCAAAATTTCTCGTTGAGATCATCCCAGCTCATAATCGATTCAGGCGGTAATCTGCAATACCATGCTGCAGCTAGACCAGCCAAAGAACTCGAAAACCATCTACACTTGTAGGCTTCATTGGCCCCCGCAATTTCCATCCTGTTCGAATAATCCAAGATGTGAAAATACGGATCTGCCTTTCCATCATATTTCTCAAACGGAGGAGTGAATGTAAGCTTTGGTAATGGGGTTTCCATGATTTCTCTGGAGAATGGCTGCACCCCTTTTTCCCTATGTGGATGTTGATAGGGAACAACAAACTTCTTCAATCCCTTCTCCAAGTGCTTATTTAGGTATTGTTCAAACACATCCTCTGATATAACTCCGTCCTGGATCAAACTTCCTTGAGAGCTTTGCATGGCCTGGTTCGGTGGTTGAGCCGGCACTGCTTCCGGATTGCTTTGATTTCCACCTCGCTGAATAAGTCCAATCACCCCTTGCAACATAGCAAGTTGATCAGATGTGAGACCAGCAAGTGAAGTTAGTTGCATTGCTTGGGAACCGTCTTCTTGGCTCAAAACATTCTGTTGCTGTTGCAAAACCGGGAATGGATCATTGACAGCCACTGGGATCTGGATTGGCAATAATGGTGTTTCTGTTGGAGCCAGTATACGCCTTTGCAATGTTGGTATCGCTGGTACACTTTGAGTTGGTTGAGGAGCTTGATTCCTCGTTGAGCTAACATTGGGAAAACCTAAAGTTTCAAACTTATTTAGCAGATTACGACCACTTGATGGGCCTGCAGAGAGCGCAAGTGATTCACCTAGGGACACATGCTACTGCGTAGCAGCATAATGTCTCAAAAGTGAGTTCCACAGTTGGTTTTGATCCTCGGGTGATATGTCATATTTGCATGACAGTTGCACCAAAGGGTCCAAAGTTTCAGGCAAAGCAGCTGACGGGGTACGACAAACTGTGGGCACAATCGAATCCGTCGCTGCAGCGAGTGTTGAATTCAAAGAAGATGTTGCAGCCAATTGATTCGGCTGGTTATTTGTCTCTAAACCAGGAATGTTATCGTCACTGGTGGTAATTACACCACCAACACACTGGTCGTTAAACTCTGCCATCTTCAGATTCACGGCAATAACAGTGAAAACTGAGATTCACTTTTTGTAGTTCAATAGGTGAAACTAGAAAGTTCCACGCTCACCGCACCAATTGATAACTTGTCGTAGAAAGTCTTCTTCTTGTCGAACCTCTTGAAACTCCAGCCACCGTTGTCACCTGAAAACACCAAGGATTAGGACCGGGGGGTGCCCTTTAGGGGACTCTCCGATGCCTAAGTCAGTAATGGTTTTGAGAAAATAGTTTAGCAGAGTAACAGCTAGGGTTCAAAAAATTTCGTACCTTTGGACTTAGGGCTTTGGAGTATTTATAGGCAATGTGCCTTGCTCTGCACGTTGGAGAGTCCGATCCCATTTAGGATTCACTCTCTTTCCTTTTAGACTTCATTCGCAACTAGATTTCTTCTTAATTGGTGATGGAATCCGAATCTCCTAAGGATTCGGGATTTCTTCCTTATCCGTTAGGGATTCGCTGATCCGGCTCGACCTTCGGGCTTACCATTGTGCCGGTCGAACTTGCTCGCTTAAGCCTTCAACAAGGCTCGTGTACTGTGACCGCGCAATTCAATGTCCAATCGTTATGTTGCCATTGAGGCGGTTTTCAGACCTATGCATCGGGTCAACTTTGCTGATAATGTTATCAATAATTAATTAATCTTAACTAGTAGTTGTATCATATCATTATTTTCTTGCAAAAAAAAATTATTTTTCCTGTACAATAGCAATATTTCATCATTTATTCATCTATTTCTATCGTATAAATCTATTCACTGCGGGTATTGCTGAACTTTTGTGCGATTTAAACTAGTTATTATAATCGTACGTCGCTATTTTAGAAGAGTTTCTATATTAGCATACTGTTACAAATTTATCCTATGACAAATTGGGAGAAAAGTTAATAAACAAACTATCCAAAAATGAGGTTCAACTCTAGCTATGTCAAGTCATATACATTACAACAGAAAGTTATTAAATTGTTTATCCTATGAATTGCATCTCTATGCATATCCATAGTTAAAAGAAGCAACAAAGTGTGAGGAATAAAAGATATATAATAACAAATTGGTGAGTGTGGCCGACAAGTATTGTAGGCAAACAAAAAAAGTAAAGATTGGATTGAGACTTCACTTATGAAGATATCACAATTTGTTAAAAAAAGTAAAGATTGGATTGAGACTCTCTCTGTAATCTGTATATAATTTGAACCTACCTTTTTCATGTACTGTCATGTGCTCTTCTAACCTTGCTTTGGATGTCTATCACCATAATATAAATACAAATATTTAATAGGAAATGCCTTAGCCTAATAGGTAGGATTAGTTTTATAACTTTTAAAAATCTCACATTGAAAGTAGAGTGGAGATTTTTGTATAATTAATGTATCCACAAAATTTAGAAAAATTAGTATGACACTTAATTTTTCTTATATGGATAAACAAACAAATAAGAACTTAATCACAAATAGTTCACACTTGTTACACCGAGTTGAGTTGGAGACAATGACTGAGCTTGGACCGAGCCATTAGTAAAATCTCGGATCGAACATCTCGCAAGAAAAAATAATTCCACCCCACTAGTTAATGCTACTACTATCTTGACGTGAACAATTTCTCATAACTTCCACGTATCACATGGTCCACATATAAAATATTCATATAAAAATGAGATAACGATTACTGATTTGCTCTTTTTTTTCTCCTTTTTTTCGGATGTTTTACCCAAATACCTTCAATTTAAGCATGAGAGTAGCTATTTTGACACTCCGATTTAATTCTACGTGTCATTTCAACAACTTGTTAATTTCTTTTCTAGAATACAAAGACATCAGAGCATATTCATTAAGTTTTACTTTTTGGTTTAAGAATAATATAATATTTTGTTTCTGAGATTTTGATCACGGATCTTACAAAGCATGAAAGTTGCAGTCATTTACATTTCATTGACATGCCAATTATATGTGACTAAATGTGAGTCGTGAGTGAACACTCGATTTCTTAAAAAATTCTTTCTCATCAAAATATATTTGAATTGACATAAAAGACTAAATACTAAATATAAAGAAATATTGTGACAAAATATAATTACGGTGGAAATGCATAGGTATAGGAAAGGGAAAAATGAAAGTAAGAACCACAATTTCAAAATTGAGCGCCAAAAAGTAAGTTTGGCCAATAAAGGCATTCGAGTGATACCAAATGACCAAGTGAATAATGATTGAATTAAAAGCTTCTTCTTTTTACCAATTGCATGCATTTTTTTACATCAATGTATAGTGTTTTGTTCACTCATCAAATAAGGCATTCAAGTCAAACTATTTACTAGATGGCCATTTGATATTATGTGGGTATAAACTAATGTGAGAGCTTTTTTTTTGTGTCTTTCTGCTAACAAATAGTATTTATGTGTTAATATATTTTGAGATAAAAATTATACAGCAGCCTTAGAATTTATTGGCAACAACTCAATCAAACGGACTCTAAGGCGATTTGAGGTTGTTATCACCCATGTTCATAAAAAAATATTACAACGTTCTTTTTTCAAAAATTAGTCAAAAGAAGTTTTAGTATGGTAAAGAATGTAAAACAAGCCTAAATAATAGATTATTAGTAAAAGTAGTTGATGCAACTTTTAATTAAGCATTAGTGTTTCTATAATTTCTAAACTTCTAAAAGGTCTCCAACTATTTTTTAACTTGATAAAAATATATCAATTATTTGTTAAAGTTGAAGTCACTACTTTGTAATTGTCAGATGAATGTAGGACGGATGAGGTAATGGGAATAAGTTTAATTAAGTTGAAATCAAATGACTATATGATATATTAGAGAATTTAAGAAGTAAGTTGGTTATTGTATCCAAATTAAGATGTGACAAATGTCTCAATCCAATGGTTGAGATTTAATACAAAATTCTAGAAGTCTCATATACAAATTCACATACAAGTGGGTAAAGTATTATTTTTAAAACTGAGAAGCTAATTACAAATTAAATGTTTGGTAACTATCGGACTACCGATACAACATAATTATGAGAAAAAATAAACTAAATACAAAGACGGGTAGAATTAATTTTCCTTTGGCTATATTCTTAATTTTGGAAATGAATGAAGCCAGCTGCTTCCAAATTATGATTTAAAGAAACTTTTGTAATGCAAAGTAATCACTAATCACGTGAGCTTAATTATGACATTAGTAGGTAATTTCTCCAAACGCCGATTTAACTGCATTATATTATTTTCTTAATTATAATATAATTGATTTTAGCCAAATGCAATCCAAAAGAGAATCCCAGTAACATATTAGATAGCTTTTCAAAAAGAAAAAAGTACTAATTCCAGTCAAAACAATGGTCAAACAAAACAAATAAGACATGATGATAATAGGGAGAAAATCTAATAAGCGCCGAAAGGTTAAAAAAAAATTATAAGTACCATTTTGGAGAAAAATACTAATTTCTCAGAAATGACAAAATAAATAAAAAAATGTAAAAAAAGAAATTTGGAAAGGGACAATTCCTAAAGGTCTAACTATATGTTTAATAAACCAATACTATATGGAAGTATGAAACAACAAGTTTGCTTAACACCAAATTTTGTGTCAATGTGGTTAAAAATAATTTTATTTATTGTTATCTTAACTTTTGCTTTGAAACAGTTAAAAAATAATATTTAAAAATTATAACTTAGTTGGATGCATGACCACCTCAGTTGCTAACTCGGCTGATTTCTTAGAAAAATTAATAAAATGCAATCGCCTAAACTGAAGTAAAATGATACTTTTTTTTAGAAGTTCAGGTATCTACTAGGTCATTTTTTAAAAGTTAAGATACTTTTATGGAGACATTTTAATAATTTTGGTACTGAAATTTCTAGACAAGTTGGAATACCAAAATTTGCATTCGGCCAATTTGATATAATTAGTCAAATTTGAATCTTCTACATAGGCTTAAAATCATGAACGGTACATGAACCTTCCACTCACTATCATAATGGTACATGAATTTTAAAACTTGACATAAAGATACACGAACTTTATATATTACTAACATAATGGTCACAATAACCTTTAATTAGATTAATGACCGGTGATTGCAAGTTAACAAAATTTTAATATTTTTTATTCCATTTTTACCCTTAAACCAACACTTTTTATCCTCACC
>CAOJBJ010642169.1:0-12862 GCA_948291685.1 Euphorbia celastroides
ATCGTTCTAGCACAAGAATCCGAAAGCCGAGTTTTCGATTTCCTAAACTCCTTCACTAGCCATCCTAACTCTACCTCTTTAGCCTCCTTTGTTGAAACCGAAAAAAGGCCGAATACGTTCCCCTTGTTTCTCTCTGATAACAGAGGAGAAATCTCTGATAACAGAGGAGAAACATGGTGTCAAAGATTCATCACATGGCTCATAATACGCGGCTTTAAAGAACCCGAAGAGCTCGCCTTAGCAGCAGAACAAATGGCTGACTAGTACAACAAGGCGGTAACTACCTCGACTCGGGTAGGATTCGGAACTCCATCAGCCACCATTGCTTTAAGTTTTTCTATATTTTTTGGGTCGAAAACAACCTTCCTCGAAACATAGGACTGAGTTTCTAAATAACCATCGGTATTTTCAGGGTTGACAAGTCAACCGGCAGATAAAAAGATCCTATATTGAACTCAACACCGATATCTCGGTCCTATTTTCAAGCTATTGAAGCCCAATCATTCATGAAAGACGACATACTTGCCATATCTAGCACCTTATGATAAAAACATAACCCGAGCAAAATTCCTCCACAGCGAGAATATGTTACTTGGACCGCCACAAAACTAGTCAAGGGCGAGTCTTTAGAGCATTGACTATCGGGCAACAAGATTCCCATATCTCCATCGTCGGGATTTTTCAGAAACTCAGATAAATCACACTCCATTGTTGCTTCGAGAAATAGAACACCCTCGTTGTTACAGTCAACAGTGACATCTTCTTTGAACATTCCAGCTAGAGGATAGTAACGCAAAAGGGTATCGGATAATGAAGTTTTGAGTATGTCAGATTTGTTTTGATCGGTTTCGCCATGTGTAGTTCGGTAGAAGAGAATCAAAGGCACGTAAATGGGAGGCGAGATGTGATCAAAGAATGAAAGTTTGTGAATATTTGGAGTTGAAGAAGAAGATGGTTTTATCATCTCTTTAAAAACTAACCTTGGCTGCATTTTTGCTGCCATTTTTCTTTTGTACTGAGTTTTACAGTTTAATATATATATTCAAACATCCCAGAAAAAGTCTTGGCCTTTCTGAAATGTCTGCATTTGAAACTCTCAAAGAGTAAAAGTTTAAATATTGAAAGGTTCTTGGAGTACAAGTTTAAAATTTGCGACTTTGAAAAGTATTTCTTAATTTTCAGGTCAACATCTATACTTAAATCAGAAATTAATTAGATTGCCACTTGATTTGGTGCCCCATCTCTTGACATTTTCGGAAACATAGTAAGATTTTTTTGTTTGACTTCAAAACAAAGGTACTATATTGTTTGAGTTGTTCAACATGAATTTATCAAAGATGTTTTCTCATTTTTTTTTATCGTACAACTAATCTCAATCTCATCATGTATTTTATCCCAATAAACAACAATTTGTCCTAATAAATAATAATTTATTTGAATCGGGATGTTGGTTGAGCTGTGAGAGGTGACATTAGTTTAGGTCAAATGATATTTTGGCCTAACCATCTTTTTAAGCCGTGTGCTATACACGGTTTATCTTTTTTATCCTTCTGCTATACACATTGTCCATTTAATCCTCGTACTATCAATCTCATCACCTAGTTAATCCCTCTGCTATACACTATATTCATTTCGTCTCCATGCTATCAAAAGGATAAACCACGGTATTTTACATGGTTTAGGCCCTGTGCTATCCATTTAGACAATTAGACAATGTTTCACTCCATGCTATCTAATTCGATCCTTTGTTCGGTAGAAGCTTCTTGAGTTAACTTCTTTAAAGAAAATATAGATATCTAAAGTTATTAACTTTATAAATTGTTCAATTAACTCTATTATCAAATTTAAATTTTTCGGTTGAAGCATGTAAAATTGAGTGATACATCGGACATCAATTAAAAAATATATTTCTTACAATTGATTGAATAGATGAAAATTCGGAAAAAAAAACAATTCACTTTAATATTCATAATTTATAATACTTGGTTATGAATTAAAGGTAAAATGCATATTTGGTATGTTAAACTTGACATGATTTTCTAGAAGTCATCCTAGATTTGTAAAGGTCATCGAAAGTTATATGAACTTGGCAAAAAGGTTAACTTCAGCATCTTAAGGTTGGAAAAAATGTGAAACTCAACCTCATTACACATTTTAGCCCCTCTTCTTTTGTCTTTATTATTTTATTTTTATTTGTAAAAACTTTAATCTTATATTGAGCCATTTCCCTCTGTCTTTTTTACAAGGTTAGACGCAATTTCTCACCAACAGTTTTATTTTGGCTTTCTACTTTCTTTCAGTTATTTTGCGTTTTGATTTTAAACGTTAAGATTTAAATTTTTTACATCATTCAATAAATCAAAATAATAAAGGTAACGTTTAAAATAATTATGTGCCCTTCAAATTGTCAACTTATATGGTGTTACTCGGAGTTTAAAATGTTCCAATCTACCGTCAAGTCTCTTAACTTAAACCAAAATAATTTTGGCCTAATGCATACTTAGCTCCCTAAACTTGGCACGTTTTATCATTTGCCACCATAAGCTTACATTTTGTCCCGCTAACACCCCGAAACTTGGCAAAAATGCACCTGATAGCCCCCTCATGCTGACATGGTAGTGTTGACTTTCCAACGCAAAAGTGCTGCCACGTCAGCATGAGAGGGCTATCGGATGCGTATTTGCTAAGTTTGGGGGGTTAATGGGACAAAATGAAAGTTTATGGTGGTAAAAGTTAATCTATGCTAAATTTAGGGAGCTAAGTATGTATTAGACCATTAAATTTACATGTGAACTTTTATTAAACAATGAAAAATTAAAAAAATTAAATAT
Organism: Euphorbia celastroides; assembly: GCA_948291685.1. Lineage (NCBI taxonomy): Eukaryota > Viridiplantae > Streptophyta > Magnoliopsida > Malpighiales > Euphorbiaceae > Euphorbia > Euphorbia celastroides. The sequence goes on from CAOJBJ010642169.1 coordinate 2,832, forward strand.
TTAAATCAATAAAATTTATCTATAATGGAGTTGAGTTTCACATTTTTTCCAACTTTAAGATACCGAAGTTAACCTTTTTACTAAGTCTAGAAAGCTTTTAATAATATTTGCAATTTTAGGATGAAATTTAAAAAATCATGCTTACTTGCATTTTGCTTAAACTGAACAAAAATTAAATTAAAAATTCGTAACTTGAATGTATTTAGCAACACCAAATTTGTGTCCCAAATAAAAACGTTGTTTCCACTTCACTTGCAAGTTCCAATTCAGTATCAGATCAATAGACAGATACCATCAAACCCATTTTAAGGGTTTAAGAGAAAGCTCCGGAAATTCCTCCTCCGCCCCTGAAATTCCCTCCGCCGCCGCCGTTGGCCGTGCTCGGCGATGGAGACGGTGAGGCTCCGGCTAGAATTCGATCACATTTTGCACAATTCGCTGAAGACGAAAGGCCTATACCGCTGCTGGATTCTGCTAAAACCCCAACTTCAAACCATCTCCGATCTCTCCTCCTACATACTCCGTGTCTTCAATCTCCAGCACCAATGCCCTGCTGGCATTCTCCTCTCTGTAATTTCGCATTTTTACTCTTCTATTTCCTGCTTATTGCTTTTGTTCTGAATGAATCCTAATTTTGTAGATGGAGGATTTTGCTTTGCCGCCATTTGAGTCTACTTGTATTTTGAAAGATAAGGATATTGTCCGGTTAGTGTTTCATCATTCGGATCAATTTTTATAAATTTGACTATTTGAATGAAGTAAATTGTTTGCTAATTTTGAAATCCTGCAGCTACTCCAACTATAGGTGACCCGTAGGTACCTCAATTTTCAAAGAGCGCAGCATTTTACTACCCTAGTGTCACTTGTCACGTTTGACTTCTAGCTGGAGAGAAAAGTCAAACCAACTAAATGTTGACACGTGTATAGTAGACTGGTTCATAAATTGAGGTATCTACGGGGTTACTCCAATAGTTGGTGTAGTTACAGGGTTTTTTTGGACAAGTTTGAGTACCAAAATGAGCATTAAGCCTTTTGAAAACAATGGTTTGTCGTGGGTGAATTTTGTTAGAGTGGAGAAGATTGGTGGTGTGCCTTGTGATGTGCTAATGATAGGCAATGAGAGAAATCGCTTGGAAGCAGCTGAAATTAGCAATGAGGAACCTGAAAAGGAATCTGATGGCTGCCAAAGTGAAGAGGAAGAGGAAGTAGAGGAACGGGGAGGAGATGCAATACATGTAGAAAGTACATCGGAAGTGAAAAGTGTTTCGAGAAAGAGGAAGGCATTGAAAGAACCAAAGAGCAGAAAGTATGTTCTGTGTTGATAAAGCTTTAATTTTGTGACATTCTTATTGATTTATGTGGTTTGAGATGAAGTAGTTGTTTGCTTTTTTCTCTCATTTCTTGGTTCTTTTATGGTTCAGAAGAAAGAAAAGTAAACCTGCTAGTTTTGAAGATTGTGCAAATGTTGTGGATACTTCAAATTATGCTATTGAGGAGCAGATTAAGCAGAATGGAGCCTTAAAAACTTCTAAAGTCAAAGCAAAGAGGCAAGCTTTCTAGCTAACCCATGAAGTTTAATATTTTGATCTTACTTGTTTAGTTTTATTGGCTGGGGTTTAAGTTAAGTTATACACACCCCTTTGATCGTTGTTGATTTTATTGGTCAGACAGATTCATTATTGTCTGGAACTAAATACTTCGCAATTATTGCACCGAATCATTCAAAACCCATATAGTTTGCTTGAGTTGTAGAGGTTTAACAAGAATAAGATTGTAGGGCCATTCTTCCATTGGGTTATTTTAGACAATGTCTTGCATCTTGCATGCCAATACCAAAGTCTCTTATGGAGCTTAAATGGCTTTTGAGTACAAATTAGTTCGCAAACTTTTTCTCTATTACATTTGTCCTAGATAACTCTTTTAGGCTGATTATTTCTGCAAGTTGCAAGCAAATTCAAATTATTCAATACAGTACAGGTTTCAAGTTGTCTAAATAGGCCAAACAAATACTGGTACACTGAGTAGGCTGAAAAAGATTAATTTGGGAAAATTTTCCTATCCATGCAAATCTAAGGATCTATTGCTCACGTTAGCCCATACAATGCCCTTGATTCTTTTTTCACCTTCTCTTTCAGCCAGCAAATGTACTTCACTTGAACATAGTTTTGCAGGTTGTCTCAGAATCAAGAGAGAAGCAATGGCAATGTAGATGCATCACATTCTCCAAAAGTCCAAAAGGTATTTCTGTTATGTCAAAATCTTGATATCTAGGTACATCTCGTCACTGTCACTGTATGTTTTGTATGATCCTTCGTATGAATGCCTTACATTAGTTAAACATTTTAATGTCCAATTTCTAAGCATGCATTTTTGGCTTGAGATGATCTTGCATATGCGGGGTTCTCAAACTCTATACGACTCATTTGTAAATATTGATGATATTTTGAAAAGTTTCTCACTACAAAGTTCACTTCAATTTATCGTGTATCCATATTTTGAACCGTTCCATGTTTTTTCCCTATGATGGTAAAGAACAGCATTATTTTGACCAATCTGTTAGGAAGAGTCCCAGCAGCTAATTTTTCAGTGATTCCAATGGTATAGAGTTCTGTGCTTTGATACTAAAACTGTCTGCAATCGATTGTTCTTTTATAGTTGAACTGTTAATTTTATTTTTATTAGTAACGCTTTGAATAGTCTGACATGAAGATCAAAATGTTCATTACACTGATATGAACGGCTTCTATTCTATAGATTAGGCTTAGATTTTGGATTAAGTTACTTAGTTTTTGTTGATCTGGTAACTTTGGTTGCTTAGTTGAAGTTGGGCTTATGGTTTAATATTTGTTAATTTGATTGTTTGTTGCAATTTAGCACTGCATTTCTATTTGAAGCTTAATCGTGATTGTTATTTACAGTTAACGGAACTCTATGTTTTCAGTTTATTAGTAGAAGTGCCCGGCGGAAAAAAGTTAAGAAGAGTTTATTGAAAAATCAACGTCGAAAAGAGGTAATTCATGGTTAGTTTTCGACTCATTCATCTGCATATGTTGGCATTTGCTTGTTTATTAAATAATTAGAGTGAAAGATTTCGATGTGTACATGTTATATTATAGTATTTCTTGAAAGCATAAGTTGGGTTGAAGTTGAGGAGAGAAACTTGTCAACTATTCCGTGTATTTTCTTCATGTGTTTCGCAAGTGAGAATGAGAAGTATTGTTTTTTTGTGAGTTACATCGACTTTAATGTGTGAAGTTGAAGTTTGCTTCTCTGCTAGAAGCGAATGCATAAACAATTAGATCAGCAGTTAAATGAAGCAGATCAGCCATCTGATCAAATAGCTTGCCAAGAATCAGCTGAAATGGGAAATCTAGAAATTGTTACAGAACCGTCCGGAAAAGACAACAAAATAGTCCATGAAGACCGAAACCCGCAAGATGAAGATAGTGATGAAGAGGAGGATGTTGTTCCAATGGTCATTAGGCCAGGGCATATCCGGTTTGTGCCATTGGGAGAAGGTCTGATTTCTGTGTGTGATATGCATTCAGAGTTTCCATTATTCTGATTATTTGACTAACAGTGCTACAATTATGACATGTTTTACATTTCCTATTGCAGAAGGCGATGAACAAACCAAACTAAATCAAATTTCTTCGGTATGGTAGTTTTATCCCTCAAATTCTTCTCTCTTTTAGCTCGGTATCCTTGTAATTCAATACTAAGGATATAACATTTACTGACATTCTGTTCTTTATTTCCATCTGGTATGTTAATGGAACTCTGGTTATTTAACTTCCCTTTCTTGGTAACAGAATGTTGGTTTATCGAATTCCTTTTTTTTTAATTTAGTAATGTTAGTAATGTTGGCATATAAAGCGACGTGGGGTGAGTTGGAAATAAACTTGTGTAGTCGGTATCTCAAATTTGATTTATATTTTTGTTGTTCAGGATAACTTTCAATGGAATGGAATAACAAGCAAAAAGAAGGGCCAAAGATGGGGTACTGAAAAGACTACATCTCATAAAAGGAACAATCACAAAGATGAACATCAAGAGCAACCACCCAAAGGTGTCCAATGGAGTAAAAGATCCTCTCAACTTTGAGAGCCTCGAATTCTACACTACCTTGCCTAAGGTTCGTTACCGTCAAATCAAGTCGCTATTTCTTGAACAGTTGACAATTATCACCGCTGAATTAGTCGGTATCGGCTAATTATTCTCCCTTTGAGGTGAAAGCTGAATTAGTCGGTATCGGCTAATTATTCTCCCTTTGAGCTGAAAATAGAACTTATGATATTTTGCAGGAAGGGGATGTGATTGCTTATCGCTTGATTGAATTATCATCTTCTTGGACCCCTGAACTCTCGTCTTATAGAGTATACACTATACACCCCTTCGGTTTCAAATATCAGCCAACTCTTGCCTTTGATTACAATTTATGATGGTTCTTTTACATGTAGGTCGGGAAAATATCTCGATACGACAAGAGGTCAAATAGGATTCAGCTGGAGCAAGTCCCGGGATATCCAGTTTTTCCCGAGGAGATAGAGAATGACACATCAGCTTTACAGTCCGAACCATCACTTTACTCGGAAGATGGTTCCTTACTGGTATATTGAAGCCTTTCCTAGTGTATTTATTTGTTTTTCCTTTTTTCTTTTCATTTTTAAGTTCGTAAAACATTGGGTTTTGAAGGGCGCTTTTCTCTTCTGCAGACTGAGTTTTCATCCCTTGTAGAAGTTCGACTTGTTGAACACGGTAACCCCGACTCGGCCAAACCGGTCACCCATGGAGCTCATGGATCTTGGATCAGAGATGAAGAGACTGCAACTAATCGAAAACAAAGAATGGCAATGGCGGTTGTGATTTTTCCAAAGGTTTTGCGATTTCTGTTCTATTCCACCCCGAAAATACCGAGCACTCGAGTACCTTGAAGTTTCTAAAGCCCACCACTTTTTCTTTTATTCAGCTCAAAACAGAACGGTGAATCCATGGGAAGAAATAAGCAAGGCGTTGAGAGTAAAGAAGGAACAGCTAACTCGAGAAGACAATTGGAACAACTGCAAGATTTCATCGGGAAAACCATGGTCCTACAGGGCTATGCGAGCCAGTGCAATCGGTCCAGCCGTGGCTTTGCTAAGAGCACAACACGAAATATGACTATAACTTTTCTAATTCCCTATTTCGGGTTTGTACTTATTTAGCCCTTTGTGACTTCAACCAGTCAGAAATACAAGTTAATGAAAAAGAAAATTAGCTACTAATCCACCAAGCACTTCTCACTGTTACAAAACGAAAACAAATGCATTGAATCAAGAACAAAATGTTCAGTTCAATTTTATCTAATAAGATTTTTCTGTACATGATTGACAGTAACCGTATCTTAAATCCTCTCGATAACATCACACAAGCAGAAAAATAAGACACTTCTGTTGCCTGGGATGCTCACCAACCGGTCATTAACAGATCTATAACATTTTTCAACCCGACGTACCAGCTAGAGGATACTTATGATCAAACATTGAAATAAAAAACAAAGCAAGTCGATTTTCACAGATGTCACCTCGGCATTGGCCGGTTTTCCATGTCTTGGAACGAGAAACCGCTCAAAAGGTTTACGAATTGCTTAGGTTCCTCGCCTTGTCTAGTAATCTGCAGATTACATATGACAGATAATCAACAACTTAGACAATCAAATATATGCATGTAAGAACAAAACCCGAATAATAAAAAAATGTAAGTCAGAAATTCGGTTTACCTGTAATGGGGTGTTGGCAGGACTACTACTTTGCCAACCATCTTCGGGGCTGCTGACATCAGCATCAGTCATTTTCTCATGCTCCAACTCATCACAACCGTTCATCACGTCATCATCCAGAGAGAACGACCACGATCGAACCAAACTTCTGGGGAAAAAAGACGTCTCCTCCACTGAGGGTAACAACATCCTCGATGGAGGATTACTCCCTCGACGCTCTGCTATAGAAGGCGAATTCCCTTTCGAGGGCGAACAAAAGCTCCCGAGTCTCAAATTATGACTACCCGAAAAAAACTTTAGTAGGCGAGGCTGGACCAGGATCAGAGGCCTCCAAGCCAGATGGCGAAGGTTGCCTCGAAGACAAATAGGATAAGTCCGACCAATTCGAGGTGGATGACGGTGAAAAGGCGAACGAACTAGACGAGTAGTCCGAGGTTGAAGGTGAAAGTGTCGGCGACTTGTACCCGAACTTTGGACTATTATCCGAGGTTGATGGACTATTAGCAAATGAGTGAACCGGTTCAGTTTCGGGTTCTGACTCGGGTTTGGGTTCAAATCTTGATGACTCGAGAAGTTCTTTCATCTTGCCGGTGGCGAATTTCTGCCTAAGTTTGCCCCACCCACCTTCCCTTGCCGGGAGCCAAGTTTCGGTTTGGGCATTTGAGGTAGAAAAGGGCGGGACAACCCCACCGGCGAGGGCCTTGTTGAAAAGCTCGAAATCCAAATCATATGCATAGATTTTCCTCTCACGGACCGAAAGAGTTTCTTCCTTAGAGATCTCAAGAGCATCCCAAAACTCGGGCGGTTCCTCCCCTTCCTTGATGGTCAAAACGGGGCCCTGAGCCCTCTCGTATCTGACCACCTGGTTCGCCGCAGCTTTTGCTTGGTTCACCATCACTGAACCACAACTTCTCCCGAACCAAACAAAGATCGAACTGGGGACATGGACAATAAACGCCCCACGGGAATCGAGCCCCCTGATGTCCCCCTGGCCTAACATTTTGGGGACAAGATGAAGTGGATCATAAGACGAGTGAGGGGCCATCCTATAGATCCTTAGGGCCGAATTAGGGCTAGCCGGAACGGCATGCACCCTTTTCTGGCACTGAAGGAGCTGACAAGCGAAACCCATGTTTGGGTTCGTGACACCCCGAGCCGCCTTAACATATTGAAAGGCGTCCTCAAAGCTTTGCCCTTCTCTCCACATAAGGTAGGCAATGACCAAAGACGTAGACCTCGAAATCCCTTGGCAACAATGGACCAAAACCCGACCCCCTTGCTCTCTAACATCCTCAAAGTAATCGAAAACATCATACAAAATACTCGTGATATCCTCTGAGGGGCTATCTTGCAACCAAAGTGTCTTGTACACAAGATCATTCTTAAAATACTCGGGGCAAACAAACCCGACACAATTCAAAACATGTGTAATCCCATTTTCATTCAAAATCGCCCGATTCTTAGCAACCGATTCGCTCCCTAGATAGACATGATCAGCGATCATCGAACACTCCTTATCAAAAAAGGCGAGCTTGTCTTTCTTAAACTGGAATTCTCTCACCGGGGGCAGCTCTGAACTAGGGTTTTCGAGGGGTTTAACAGGGCCTCTCGGGGTTTGGGGATTCGGCCAGACACCGAGATCATCAGAGCCGGCGGCCGGCCACTCCTCGGCTGGGCGGCGGGCGATTGAGAGGGGCTGAAGGGGGGGCAAACAAGACCGCGCCTTGCTGTTAGGCGCTGGCCTCGGGCTCGGGATTGGCCTACTAGGCGATCTATCACTCCATGAAACAGACCTTAAATAGCTTTTCCGGGGGACACCGCCGCCTGCGAGGCGCTCATTTTCCTGTTTTCCGAGCATTTCGGGCTAAGCTCAATGAAAACCCCCAAAATAAGCGAAACCCATTAATGCGAATTTCCAGGAAACGCCATTGGAAAGGGAAAGTTTCAATTTTGACGATAAATAAGTCTGGATTTTGAAATCTGGGTTCTATTTTCTTCACCTAAAGCAATTGACGAAGAACAAGGAGAAAAATCAAAGACGGAAAATGTTGAGGACTTAGTGAAACTAGGCTGTGGAATTAATTAAAAAGGGCGAAGAGATTCAACAAAAGAGACAAAAAGAAAACGAGGGAAAGTGCAACGAAGAAAATAAAGAAACCCGATTAAAAATTAAAATTAATTTATGAATTCAAAGCCTGACATTGTTGAAGGGAGACTTACAGAGTTGATCAGAGGCTGACATCATAGGTTGGAACTTTGTGAGCCATTTGATTTGGGTTTGGTGTGAGAGTGAAGCAGCCAGCCAAAAATAGAAAATTGGGAGAAGAAAAGTAAAAGAGAGAGAACTGAGTTCAATGGGGCGAGTTGGACTGAGTGAGCGAGTCGATCAGAAAATTGGGCTGAAAAATGGAAGAGAATGGGTCAAAGTGACACGTCATTGTACCTTAGTTTGATGATATTTTTTTCCCACTTAAATTGAATTTATCCAAATTTTTATTTTTACTACGTTTAGATATATTTCAAGTGGTACATTAATTCATTGGGAGAGTGTTGTTAAGGCATTTTCCACTCCATCCAACCTTTTTATTTTAAAGTTTAAATATTATTTTACTTCATAATATAGAATTATTATAGTATTTAATTCTTCAATCATAATTTCAAATTTCTACTGAAAAAATGCATAAAAATCATCCTTAACTTGACCTAAGTTATTATTTGTCATTACGAACTTTCAAACGTTTTACTTTGCCCCTTAACTTGGCAAAGTGAAACGTTTTACCAAATTATGGGGACAAAGTGAAATGTTTGAAAATTCAGGGTGACAAATGACAACTCAGACCAAGTTAAGGATAAGATTGTGCATTCGGTTGGACCGAACCGAACCAAACCAAATTGGTCCAACCGAATTACTGAATTTCAGTTATTTTTTGAACTGAACCGAACCGAAATTTATATAGAAGCTGAACCAAACCAAACTGAAAACTGAATTTTATTAACCGAACTGAATCGGTATAAAAACCAAATTATTGCTATATTCGGTTCAATATTTCGATTCGGTCCATTGGAATTAGTCAATATATTCTAAACCAAACCGAACCAATATATTTTTAAATCTGAACTGAACCGAAAACTAAATTTCAATTAAAAATTTTATCGAACCGAACCGAACTAATATAAAAACCAAACCGAATTGCATATTTTGATTCGATTCGGTTCGGTAATTCAGTTTGAACCGAATTATGCACACTCCTAGTTAAGGATGGTTTTTATGCATGATTCTAATTTCTACTTAAAAATACAATATTATTATTATATTCTTTTCCACCTAACCATATATTATTATTATATTCTATTATATATACAGACTACAGCTTTTAAATACTCATATATTTATTTACATCGTAAAAATCCATAACAATATAAATTAAATTACATTAAATAAAAAAGAACTATTTTTTTAAAAAAATTACATATAATCTACGGAAATTAACAACATGTAATTACAAAAAAATTAACACATGAAATAATCTAACTAGAATATTCCTCCTATAAATGCTTAATTAATGCTTTTTAGAGTTCATATATAATTAACTTTATTAGTTTATGTTGAAATTATGTATCAAATATGATGTACTTATTATGTTTTACTATTATGTACCTTAGGACATCCCCAACCCCACCCAACCTCTTTTTACTTTAAATCTCATTTTATCTCATAATTTAGAGTTGTTACAGTGTTTGTTTCTCCAACCATAATTTTAAATTTCTACTTCAAAATAAAATATTATTATTATATTCTTTTTCACCTAACCATATATTATTATTATTATTATTATTATTATTATTATTATTATTATTATATTCCTTTATATATACACACTACCACTTTTAAATACTCATATATTTATTTACAATTTATAGTAAAAAACTATAACAATTTAATTAAATTATATTACTAATTTAATAAAAACAAATTTTTTTTTAAAAAAAAACACGCATACAACCATAGAAAATTAACAACATATAATTATAAAAAATTAATACAAGAAATAATCTAACTAGAATATTCCTCCCACAAATGCTCAATCAATGCTTTTTGGAGTTTAAAATGTTTTGATTGATCCCTAATTTACCGGTGTCGGCTGATAAATTCATCGAACTGAACATTATAATTTTTATAATACCTTAGTTAGTCGATTGAATTTTAACAATATTGCTAAATATTTTTTTGAATCAAATAATTAATATATAAACTTAAAAAACCATATTATTA
>CAOJBJ010642829.1:0-11681 GCA_948291685.1 Euphorbia celastroides
ATCTAAGGGAGGAAAATGATGTATTTTTGTAAATTGAATGAGATAAAATGATATTTTTTTGTAAATTTGAAAGAGTAAGAAGAACTTTTAAAAGTTCAAGGGATTAGAAGTAATTGGAACAATTTCAAGAAATTTTATTTAACCTTTTTTAAAGAATGTTGAAATTAATGAATTACATAAAACAATTATCTAGTTTTCTATTTGGAAAAAAAATCAACTAAACACTAAATTCCATTTTTCAGTTTACTTGAAATTTTTTTCTGAAAAACAGCCTAAGTTTCCCATAACTAAACAGTTGTAAAGGTTTTTTTAATGGAATTATTAAATAAAAGTTAATTTGCTGTGGAGTTTTAATTACAGCCCTCTTTTCCCATTGGCTTTTAGGCACAGAACCCCAATCCCATCCTTTTCCTCTCATCCCCACAATTCATCAATAAAAATTATGAGCTCCAATCCAATGTGCAATTTCGTTGGGCCTTTGATGATGATGTCTGATGATGAGAAATGCATATTTGTTTAGTTTGCGGAATTGTTATTCAAACGGAACAAAAGAAAAATGAATGGAAGAACAGTAAACAATGTGTATTTTCTATCATCACATAGAATAACCATTATACATTTTATGGAAGAGTTATTTTTGTTTAAAGGAATAGTCGTTCCATGAGATGTATAATATCAAAACGACAATTACATCTTACACAACTACTTTAGTATATCTTACAGCGGCAGCTTATAATTGATGGAACGATTGAAAACCACGTAAAATGGAGATTGAAAAACGGTTTGTTTGTATTCCATTGGATATAAGTGTAGAATTTTGAGTATAATATCATTTATAGCTAAAAGAACAAAATCTTGGGCCTTTACGTTTTTAAGGCCGTAGACTCTAGGGCCGAGAAATGAAGGGGATTTCTGTTAGAACCCAGTTGAAACGAAGGTAATCAAGAACAGCAGGGCTCAAACTCAGCTGAAAATGGAAGTCGAAGACGACGACGCACCTCTCGCCGTTGAAATCGGCGGCACTCTGCAACCTGACATTAAACAGCCCCTATCCGATGACGTGTCAGTCGGTGTTACTGTCATCACTGGTTATCTAGGTGCCGGCAAATCCACTGTAAACCCCCTTTCCCTCTCAATCTCAGTTATGCTCATCATTCTGCTTTTATATTTCTCCTTATTTAATCAATCTTGTTTTCTGGTGTTGTTCTTGTCATCTTATCTCTAGTTATTTTGTAATCATCTGTTAGCACGTCATTATTCCTCATTATTCTATGCACAGAATTCGATTGTTTTGTTCAGTTTAAGTAACCTGATGTTCACATTTGATGAAACGGAATTATGTATATTATAGTAGTTGGACGTATTTCAGTTCTAAATATAAGTTTTCTCATGGAGGAAATGGTTTTGATTTTCTGCACAATTACTGTGTTCTTTTGTAGCTAGTGAACCATATTTTGAATTCTCAACATGGGAAGAGGATTGCTGTCATTTTGAATGAGTTTGGCGAAGAGATTGGAGTTGAGAGAGCAATGATAAATGAAGGAGAAGGGGGTGCTCTAGTTGAAGAATGGGTAGAGCTGGCCAATGGGTGTATTTGTTGCACAGTGAAGCATAGTTTAGTTCAAGCCTTGGAGCAACTTGTACAAATGAAGGAGAGGTACTTCATTGTTGATACGTATCTTGTTAGCTTAATGTTTCTCTTATCTAAATCCTGGATAATTAACAATGATCGTTGACTTTTTTTTTATGTGCTAATTTTGCAGCAAACTTGATCATATAATTATTGAGACCACTGGATTAGCGAATCCTGCTCCACTTGCTTCTGTTCTTTGGTTGGATGATCAACTGGAATCGTCTGTCAAGCTTGATTCGATAATTACTGTAAGCTCCAATCTGTAGTGATGTGTATTGTTGATCACATTTAAGGTTCTAATTCTTAATCCACCTTTTTACGTACTGAGATTGCTTTAGTCATGGATGGATGCTCATTTGTTGCTTCATTTAAATTGAGATTTGATTTGAGGTTAAATAAGACTTGGGATTGTATATTTTTTATCATCCAAAATACACTACTATATCCACACTCCCTCTCTGCTCTCATTTCCCAGTCATTTTTGGCCATATTTCTGAGACTCGCTATGCACTTTGTTTCAATGTTTGTTGGTTAACTGGGTGACCATGATGTTACTGGTTGGTGAAATAGCATTCTTTACGTATGCAATCTTGCTTGGCCTCTGGTTTCTGGGTCTACTGGCCAGTAGCCACCGGGTTGGACACTGTCAGGGTTTCACAACTATACTCCAGGCAGCCTTTAGCTTTTCCATTTTTCCGAATCATTGAAAGAAAAATAGAGGTGTTACAGATCCTTATGCTTCTTGTTTTCTTCCTCTCATAGATCAAAACCACAATCCCTTCACGTTATTTTTTTTTACCAACCAACTCTTATGTTTGTTTAGCTTTAGGTTTGGCTGTCTATGAAGATCATGTCATCAACTACTTAGCTCCAACTATAAATATCTTGTAGTTGGCTGCACTTGGTGGCTTTTTCTGCATTTGACCTCGCTTGCGCATTCGTAGTATGATAATTTTAATTTTGTGGCATAGAGCTAGTGCCTAAGCTTGTGAGACTATATTATGCCTTATTTGATGTCATATTTTCTGCTGCATTAACATATTTAAGTAAATTTTATGTTGACAATAGGTTGTGGATGCGAAAAATCTTCCTCTTCAGCTGAAGAAGAATCGCGACTCATCTTCATTTCCTGAAGCATTTCTTCAAATAGCGTTTGCGGTAATTGCCATTCCTAGTGGTGATACAAACTTAATACTTTATTGGTGATGCTATAATTCTTCATTATTTAATGACTATAAGTGCAAGTGTTGTATAGAAACTGAGTCTAAAAACAATGTACCTAAGCACGAAGTTGGGGAAAAAGGATAAAAGAATATGTCTACCCATGCTAAAGTAGTCTGCAAAGTAAGGCTTGTTTGCGTTTGATTTAGGTATGCAGTTAAACGTGTTTATTGATCCGGTAAAATTCTTAATCATATAATACATCTTTTTCTCTTTTCTATTATAACCTTGTTTTTCTGATTTGGTTTGATTGTTTCTGCGCCTGCAGCCTTATAGGTTTTACTTTTCCATGTAGGATGTTGTCATTCTTAACAAGGTTGACTTGGTTTCTTCAGAGGGCTCAGGGGAATTGGAGGAACTGGAAAAGAAGATACATGACATCAATTCCCTTGCCAAAATTATTCATTCTGTTCGATGTCAAGTTGACTTGACTAAAATTTTGAACTGTGGTGCCTATGATGCTTCTGTAAGTCCAAGAGGACATCACTTTTGGCATTTTTCTCATGACGTCCATACCTTTATGCGAAGGGATCTTAATGATTTCTCCTTTTGCAGCATGTCACTCATTTGGAAGCGTTATTAGAAGAAACCAAGTCACTGTCTACCAAAAATCTTCATGATTCTGATGTGCGAACTATTTGCATTAGTGAGACACGGCAGGTTGATCTTGACAAGGTAGTTGCTTGTGTTTATGCTCTTTTATGCTAGATTTTATTTTGGGTAAACCATAAATTGTAACGTGCTGGAAAATTAATCTGTCTTAATAATCCATATAGCTGTGTTGATGTTTTCTTATCAGACTTACTTTTGTACTGAAACTAATTTCAGGTACGTTCATGGCTAGAGGAGATACTGTGGGACAGAAAAGATGGGATGGATGTATACCGTTGCAAAGGGATTTTGAGAATTCAAAACTCTGATGAACTTCATACTTTGCAGGTTTGTTGAATCTGAATCAATCAACTGGTAGTATTGCTACTTTTTCTTAGCTAGTGTTAAATTGCTAAGTGCTTTTTGCAAATAATCATTGATGAAAATATGGCAGGCTGTAAGGGAGATATATGATATTGTTCCAGCTCGCAAGTGGAAAGAATCAGAAAATCGAATGAACAAAATAGTTTTTATCGGTAACCAAACTTATCCTACTTTCAGCAGCAGTTGAAAAATTTCCAATAAACAATCTCAAGTTGCTCAAATATTAAATGTGTTTTGCAGGTCATAGTCTTGATGAGGATATTCTCTTGAACTCCTTTAGGCATTGCACAGTGACAACATAGAGACTTTGGAATACGGTATCAGACTGTTGGAGGGGATGATATGTATTCACTCTAAAGTTGTATTGGTGTAAAATGAAGGGTTGCAAGCCTTTGCTGCCGAGTTGCACCTGTGGAACTACTGTTCAATTGATGTACTTCAATATATGAAATGTTGGTCCTTCCTTTTCGGGTTAATTTTACTTCTAGCCTCTAAACTTGGGTGCTTTTTTACATTTTGGCACTATATACTTTCCAATATTCCTCGAACAGTGGCTTTCATTTTACAGATTCTGATAAAAACAAGCGAAATAATTTTGAGTTGGATTGAAAATACTGACATTTGGAGTTTAAATTTATTTAAAGTTCACTTCCTACAATGTTTATGCCAAACCCCTAGTTCATTTCTTACCGACAATAAGTGTAAATTATAATTACTTCATTTTTAATAAGTAACTTCCGCTCTTTGACCTAATTGTGAAATACACAAAATCATACTCCATCTCATAAATATGGTTGTTTTACACCATTTTGGCTGTCTCAAATAATTGTCTTTCTCTTTATCTAGTTTCTAGGTGAATTTTTTCTTTATTTACCAAGGTTTTTCTTTTTGTTTTTATCAAACATATTAATTGAAGCTTTGAAAACGTAGTGGATAATTAATCGAAAGATAAATAAGTATATTGCTTAGAGGGAGTGATTATTTTATTTAAAATAGAGTCACCTCAAATATGTCATGTATTAAACAGTATATATATTACTAAAAGTAAAGAAGTGATGAATTACTTTTTTTTTTTCAAAAAAAATTTAACTAAAATTTTAAAATTTATATTATTATTATTATTATTATCATATATATATATATATATTAAAACAAAAAAGTTTTAGATTATCATTTTACTGCTATACTTTTTTTCAAATAAACTATAAATAATAATAAAATATTTTTTATTTTTTAATTAATTAAATTCAAATTTTTTAATAATTTATAAAACTTATTTATCAACATTCTAAATTTACTTTTTATAAATTTAACGGGCACTAAACTAGATTTTAGTAATCTTGCGAAATCATCTTTATGTTTGCTTGCATACTGGAAAGTGGAAGGTTAAAATGAGTCGATTATCTCGCAGCCGTAGCCGCCACGAAGAGAGGGGTTCGAAGTCACGATTTTGGTCGACCTAGGTAGACAAGTAGGAAACAGGACTGCTTGCTTTTGCCACTCTCGTGTTCCCTCAAGCTGTAAGTAAGTAGTGTTCTAGCTTCCACTTTCGATCTCTTTTCAGGTTATGTGGTTGTAAATTCCGTCCAAGTTTGAATCATCACAAATCGATACAGTTTTAGGAAATTTATAAAGAACAGAGCTTATTGAATAAGTATTGAACCGAAGTTAAAGCTGAAAAGAACAGAGCCTGAATTGGCAGTGTCAGTGACTTTCATACTTACTCTGCTTTTGTTCTTTATTCTCCTGTACAAGCTCACCTGGTATATGTTGTTCGTTGCTGTTAAAATTCTGCCTTTCTACTGCCAATAAATCAGAACGTGATTGCGACCTTGTTTTACATTGACCCGGAAATCAAGACTTCCTACAATTGTTGTTCTTTACATTGATCATTCTTCATTAATTTTATCATTCTTTGAAGTAACAGGGGAACTAAAGAAAATTTCAAAAGCATATAAATCAACAACCGATGCATTCCAATTTTATTTAGTATCCTCGAATTGGGTTGGTTTTGAAAGGCTTAGATACTTAGATTGGATTTCCATCCAGTACTCGTCAATTGATCCGTGCGCAGCCCTAGTATGGTAGTATTCACCTTGAATTGATTCCTTCATTTTTGTTGATCTCTTATGGTTGTTGCAGTCTGATCTATTTTGTTAATTGTTGTATGAATTAGGTTACATATGCTGTATGTGAAATTAGGTTGAAACTATGATAAACTAATAACAAAACCACAGCATGTGAACTTTTAGGGAAGCTTTTGTTCTAATCAAGTTTGGTTCTTGCTTACTGATCTTTGCATCATTTATAGGCAACTAGAATAGATCTCTTACTGCAAACAGGTATTTTTCTTTTTTGTTTGGCATATATGATTGAACGGCCGTAAATTTCTGCGAGTTAGCATCATCAATTGAGTGAGAGAATATTTGCAACTCTTCCCTACTGCAAATTACCGTGCATTATCTTGTCCAGCCTAATTTCACATGATATTAGATCCTTCCAAGCAATGTTGTGGATCTCACGTTTTATTTTTCATGTGAAAAAAATGCACGAACTAGAGTTGAAAACATGAAAACTTAAACTGCATAGGTGAATTACGCTTCTTGATGCAATTTATCTCATGTTTCAAACAGAGAAACAATTTTGGAGAGGTTTTCATCTTATTCTTTCAATGGCATTGGTTGTTATCTGTGGCCAACCATGTAGCGGGAAATCCACAGCTGCACATTGCTTATCAGACGCTCTCAAGGAATCAGAATCAAATTTGATCGTCAAAATAATCGATGAAACTTCGCTTCACCTTGATCGCAATCAGAGTTATGCTACAATGACAGTAGAGAAAAACTTAAGAGGTGTGCTTAGGTCCGAAGTTGACAGATCAGTATCAAAAGACAACGTAATCATAGTAGATTCCTTGAACAACATCAAGGGCTACCGGTATGAACTATGGTGTTTGGCCCGTGCTGCTGGAATAAGATACTGTGTTCTGTACTGTGATGTGGAAGAAACTCAATGCCAAACTTGGAACCGACAGAGGAGAGAGAAGGGAGAATCCACATATGAAGATTCCATATTTGAAGATCTTGTCAGAAGATTTGAGAAGCCAGATAGGAGAAACCGATGGGATTCCCCATTGTTTGAGTTGTGGCCATTTAAAGAAGGGATTCAAAAATCTTCTGCAGCCATTGTAGAGGCAGTTTCTTACTTGACTAAGAAGGTGGACTCCAAATCTCGGGATGTAAAAATTTTGCAGCCGACAATTGCTACACAAAGCGCTCGGTTTTCAGAGGCGAATTCTCTGTATGAGTTGGACAGAGCAACACAGGAAGTGATCAATGTGATTGTGGAAGCACAGTCCCAGGCAATGGGAGGTCCTATTAATGGCATTTCGATTGGTCAGGATTTACTGGCTCTCAACATTGCAAGGTCAGTTGGGTTGCCTGAACTTCGAAGACTTAGGCGGACTTTCATCAAGTTAACTGGGCAGACAAGTTTAAGTGGACGACCGCCGCCTTCAGATTCAGACAGTGCAAAGAGGATGTTTGTAGATTATTTGAACAGGGAACTGGGAACTGCTTAACTGTACTATGTGCTTTCCTTACTTGCAAGACCCTGTGATTTATTAAGTTTAATGTATTGAGTGTTTGGACAAACAGTTACACTGCAATTACCAAATGTTGGCTAATGAATGTTATATTGAGACTTTTAGCTTTTTTTTTTCTGAATAAATGAAGGTTCGTTGTAGATTTAATAATGGTTGGTGGATGGAGATTTTGAGAAGTGATGGTCCCTATTGAGGGAGTTGTTACTCCTGTTGATTGTCTTAAAAGGGCTAACAACATCTATACTTTATGATTATTTGAAGAATGGAAAGTGGTACCTTTTTTGCCATTTCCTCTTACAGGTGCTCAACTACTCATAATTCATAAACAAACTAAATGCTTATAAACTACACAAATTAGGAATTGGAGTGGCAACGATAATATAAAAATATGATTGAAAAGAGTGGTTGGGTTAAATAGCAAGTGGCAGCCCAACATTGCAGGGATTGCAAAGCAGTGGGGCCTCAAAGAGCTGGCGATAAACATAAACCTGTCAGCATGTGCAAGTAGCAATTGTTTGCCCAACTCGTTCAACGAATCATATATTATCTATATATACGATCTTCACTACCAGTCAAAAACACAAACTATTCAAATGTCTAATGCTTTTACGAAACCTATTTAAACAATCCAAGGACTTGTGTGTATTTATTCATTATTTGATAAGTGATAACTGATTGTTTTTCATTCTCTTTTTAATCTGTATCTATTATATTTGCTGTTTTTAGCTCCATTTCTGTATTATTTTGAAGTGTTGATACAGTTAAAAAAACTTCAATCCGTTGTTCTATTTTACACTAAAACCGAAAGTTTCTATAATTACAAAATATTTTAGTACTTAATCAAATTTAAGAAAAAACAAAAGTGATCGGATCATAATTAGCTTCAAATACAGAATGGGGTATAATCTAGAGTAAATAATTTTAACCTCCCCAAAGTTTGCACAAAAGAACTATTACATCCCTATATTTTACAAAATAATTTACACCTCCCTATACTTTGTTTTCATCAAACTATAATCTCCTTCCCTGTAATACATATTTATTTTTGACAAAATTACTCTTGTATCTATTATTTGTTCATTTAGTTTTTTCTATAAAATCTATTTATTTACCATTTTTACATAATATACTCATATTATTCTCTCCACTTAAATCATTAAATTATATATTTTTAAATTAAAAAATTAGTCAATAGTGAAATTTTTTTATATAAGTATAAGATCAAACTAGAAATATTATTAAACACTAATAAATCTACCTTCATTAATTTATCTTACTCGAAATATTGTGAAAATTAATCAAGATTTATTGTTTGTTAAGGAAATAACTAATAATCAATACATATTTCAAAACTTCTACATTGTTTAGGTTAATTTCTTAACTTTTATTGTAACTGATTTAACTTGGATTAGACGCTCAGTAAACCGAACTCGATTGTTTTAATTTTTGGAAAATTTATAATTAAAATAAACCTATTTTCGTTAATTCTTTCAATTGAAGCACTATATATATACGGTAATTTTTTAGGGTAAGTTAACGTATATTTGTAAAGTGTCTATGAATCATCATATATGTACTTTAATTAACTTGTCTTGGAAAAATTACTGCTAAATATATACAAATAAATAATTAAGGATATTTATAAAGTGTCTATAATTCAGTATATATGTACTTCCACTATTAGTTAATCTTTCAATCTAAAAATATATAATTTAACAATTTAAGTGGGGAGAATAATATGAGTATATTACATAAACAAGGTAAATAAATAGATTTTATAGAAAAAGCCACATGAACAAATAATAGACACAAGGGTAATTTTGTCAAAAATAAATATGCATTATAAGGAAGGAGGTAATAGTTTGATGAAAACAAAGTGTAGGGAGGTATAAATTATTTTGCAAAACATAGGGAGGTAGTAGTTATTTTGTGCAAACTTCGAGGAAGTTAAAATTATTTATGATTATAGGTAGAGTATTTCATACTTCATTCCAATTTTGAAATAGGCATTTTGGAACGAGTTGAATTGTAACTTTACTCCATATATAAGAATTCCATAATTTACAATTAATTACAATTAACACTACTAGCAATAGAAATTACCATACAATCACATGGGGAAAGTTACAAATTTAATGGAAATGGTGAAAGCTAACGTGTTAAATAGAATTGTTGACAATCGCCATCGATTGGGTTAGCTTAAAAACAAATTTATGAACAAGTCAATATCTTAGAAGCTCAAAAAAATATGGCAATTGAAGAAGCCGATATAAATAATTATTTAAGCTATTTTCCTAATAATTAGCATAACCACAAAGGAAATGCGACAAGTTTACTTTTGCCGTTAAAAGAAAAAGGAGTGGCGAATATGCCAACGGACAGCGACCGCTACTCACCGACGATATTATGATGTGACACTCGTAAACTGGCCGTTGCTATAAAACCCAATTTTATTGTGTTTCTCGTTGATTTACAATTTACATATGGGAAGAGAAAGTTCGAAAATAATTAATTTGACAAATATGTTTAAACTCGACACGCATGTGACTAGTATTAGAGAAAGTTCGAAAATAATTATTTTGACAAATATGTTTAAACTCGACACGCATGTGACTAGTATTAATTGCATTAAACCCCCAACAATAATACGTAATATCGGGTAGAAAGAATAGATATTATATTAATTTAGGTATAGTATGATGATTATTATATGTAACAATAGTATCTCTTATCTTTCACTGAAAATTTGTCATGTATTAGATATGTAAGAGAATAAAGCATGTTAGAGAGATTAAGAAATAAAAATAATAAACCATGCATCAAATTTTTATTGGAGAGCATAATTGGAGTCGCCATTTTTGTGGAGAACATAATTTTTTTCCATTATATTGTGTTTTGATCAATGATAAACTCGTCTGACACTAATATTGTATCTAAAAAATCCAAAATCTATTTATACTATTAACGTTAAAACTTCTGACATAAATAATGTTTTTTAATCGCTGAATATTTGACCTTCATCATTTTTTTTATATTTTTTCTAATTTACATACATTAAACTGCATTGTTATAACAAAATACATTATCAAAATTATTTTATTTATACTTTCAATTAATATCTTACTCTTCCATCGGATGATTTATTTATGTTAATGGAATATGCCTCAAAGTTAAGTACAAATTTTAGACCAGAGTATTAGATATAGCATAGTAGTATATTAAATCATGAATAATCTCTCAATAAATATTGTTTCACATATATATTAATTTCAAAAGGAATAATTACCTATCTATGATTTCAACCAAAATTGTATTTATCAAGTTAATATTGTAAACCGTATTCACCAAATATCATACTAAATTAATTATAACTACCAAGAAGCCAATACATAAGTAAATGAATTGATTTTTCGGTCAAAATGTATTTGCATGTAATTCCACTGAAATCTTCCAATTGAAATTTGATTGAAGTTAAAACTTTTTCACTTATCTTCATAAATGCAGTAAATATAATCCAAATATAGAAACTCATCCTCATATTACAGAAAATACCAACATAAATGGGCTGAATAAGAATCTGAAATGCTGTAAATTAAAAATAATAATATAAGTAAAATAATGAAGAAAATAAAAAGTGTGGAACACCATAAAATCACAAATATTCCCCTTTTCTCTCTCCTAAAAAATTAAGTTAATTAATGAAAGAGAAATGAATGAATGATGATGATGATGATGATGAGCAGTAGTCTGCTGCTCCTCTTTTGTCTAAATGTGAGAGCCCTCTAGATCTCATTCCCTCTTTTTCCCATTTTGCTCTTTCGCTTCCCTCCCCCGATTTCTTTGCAATCTTTCCAATTTTTCGTTTCCTCTGCTCTCCAACTGCTTCCGCCTTCTTCAATCCCGTCTCCTTCCAATTTTGGTGAGTTTTTGTTTCTTTCACCAATGTGTTTCGATGGATTGTTCTGTTTTTCTTTTTCTTTGATTGTAGTTTAACGACTTTGATCGGATTTCTTATTTTCTCCCTTTGCGAGATCTGTATTGGTTATGATACAGAAAGTTACGCGGTCAATTTCCTCTTCTTATCCTTTTCATGATTCCTGTTGTCAACTGTATAACCTTGACTTGGAATCGTCAATGGAACTCCTCCTTTATTTGTTTCATTATTATATTTATTGTTTTCTTTATTTAATTGAGAGCGGTTGGAGAGCGACAATAATTGGTGAAATTGAATTATTTTTTACTTTTCTA
>CAOJBJ010643171.1:0-11932 GCA_948291685.1 Euphorbia celastroides
CAATGGGGTTTGGGTTCAGAAAATAATAGATGATAATATTATTTATTTGGATGATTGTTACCTTTAAATTGACTAGAGCTCAAAAGCACAAAAAAGCTTTCAATTAGTTTATGGACCTTTAGACATTTTGATATCACAATATTAGCTTTTATTGTGCATGTTTTCAAAATTAGAGATTGCATCATTTTATTCGAGTACTAAATCTAATAAAATAAAAATTGCAAGACGGCTGCTCTCAAATAACAATTGAAAAGTGTCTAACTCAGAGAAATAAAAGCTATTTATATGCGGCACAAAAACTAGGGTTAAAGAGCTGAAATCGCATGGTGCACGACGTGCACTTGCATCGCATGAAGTCGTGCACCCTCCTGATCACAATCAGCGAAACTAGAATTCTCCGATGCACGACGTGCGCCCATACGCACGCGGCCGTTGCACGACGTGCGCTCGCATGCACGAAATCGTGCACTCGTCTGGTCCCGACTTCTCTTCACTTCTTTTGTTCTCCTCTTGTGCACGGCGTGCACCGGCTTGCACGAGGTCGTGCACTAGGCTAGAAACCTCTACTTCCTCTACTCTTTTTCCTTCGTTTCTTCTTTTTGCTCCACTCGAACCGGATGCCACTCCAACCTGAATCCTAATAAAGGACTTAAATGAACTCATTAAGGCATCATAATTAAAGACAAAATCAAATTAAAACCAAACATAAAAAAAAAACACAATAACCTAGAGAAATTCTACAAAACACTCAAAAGATCAAACTAAAGCAAAACACACTACAAACATAAAACTCAATCACTAAAACAACTAGAATCACACCATAATTCAAGCCATAATCAATCAAAATATGGGGTCAAAATGACCCCTATCATAGACCACAAAAAATCACAATTTCAAGCTTATCTTAACAATAAATGGTAACACTATTGACATTTTAATGAAAAATTAAAATCTCATGTATTCTATAACTATTACTGAATTTTTCCATGTATCTAAATTTACATTATAACTGATGTTATAGAAAAAAACCGGACCAAATATGGACCGATAAAGTTAATGGTTCATGACATATTATAGTTAAATAGATTTAGATCACATTTTAACAGTAAAATCTGAATTTATTTTTAACAGTAAAATAAAGTTAATAGATTTTAACTGAGGTTCCACTGGTTTTTCATTTATTATATATATATATATATATATATATATATATATATATGAATTTATCAAATACGAGGGTATGTTATATACAAATATAAAGGCATAAAAATAAACAAATATCTCAATCAATGGTACATTTACTACAATATATAATTGTTAATGTAAAAATAATAACAATAAATGGTCATACCTCTGTCTAATTTTGAACAACAATAAATCACATAAATAAAAAAACTCTATAACATTGAAAAAATATTTATAATAATAAATGTTTTTGAAATAAATAAAATAAGAAATATCGATTAATGATGGTTCTTTATTACTATAAATGCATATTTAAAACAATAACTTATTAATTATTTTTTTGGAAAACAATAAAAATATACTGACTTTTAATTTTAACAAATGTTTGAGCTACAACTTTTCATGACCAAAACCAAACTTTTCATAACCAAAAACACGTTCACCTTCCCTGTGTGGTCCCTTCCATGATCCATTCTCTCTAATTAATGATGTCATCATTTGTTTTTGAATTTTTTTATTTTATTTTGTAATTATCTCAAAAACCGTTATTTTTTTTATTTGCCGCTTTGGAGTTTTTTGTTCGTCTCATTTTTATCTTCAAAACACCATTCATTATCATATACTTTTTTGGATTTTTTTTATTGCTTAGTATCTGGTAGGAAACTAGTAGGAATCTGGTAGTAAGCTAACAAATGAAAAAATAACGAAAATGCGAATTCATAAGCGTACTAACTTTCTACTAGTTAGCTACCAGATAAAAAAACGAAAACTGTAAATTCATAAACATACTAACTTTCTACCAGTTAGCTACCAGATAAAAAAACGAAAACCGCGAATTCATAAACATACTAACTTTTTACCAGTTAGCTATCATATAACTACCAAATAATGAAAAAACGAAACTGCAAGAATTAAATACATATTCAATAAACACATCAGTGTATTCAATTGTTATAATTAGAAATGAAATTATAGAGTTCTAATCAAAGAATAATTTATCGATCTAATCAAAGTCTAAACAAATTCAAAGTTTGATGGACTAGAAAAGCAAAACTCTAACAGTTTCATCATTCAGGAATTTCATCAAACACCTTGTAAAAATTTAACTGAAATTGAAATCAAAAACAGGAAAAGCATAATTTCAAAGGAGACAACAAGAGTAACATAACTGAAATCGTAATTCGGAAATCACAATTAAATCAAAAGCTAAACAAAAATTGAAATCGTAAATCGATTTCTCAATCTCGCACAAAAAAAAAAAAACAAATTTGAAGAAGAAGAAGAAGAAGAAGAAGAACTTACCTGAGGATGGAGAGGAATAAGTTGGAAAAAAAATTAGAACGCACAGATGGAGAGGAAGAAGCGGGAGAGAAATTAGAACGCGCAAAGAAGTTGGAATGCGGGAAAGTTATTGACATTTTAATTTTAGTTAGGATTTGTTAAAAATATAATTAAAAGGTGGTGTGGTAATTAAATTTAAAAAAATGTATATAAATATGTATTTCCCTTATTTTTGACTATATTAAAATAGAAAATTTAAAAGCATTTAATAAATGTATATTAATTATTATAAAAAGAAAAGGGGATTTTTTGTTTAAACCAATTCAAGCATCGGTGAATGCACATGTTAAGGGTTGGGTTCCATGGAACCTACAGAATTTTGAAAAGCACATCTAATTATATTAATACACTGAGACATAACATCCATTCAAATCTTATGGTGAAACCCAAAGCAATATATTAAAAATGATTATTTTTATTGAAGAGCTTATGGTGAGACATTCAGTGGGTAGTTTTTATTATAATGATTTACCTTTATTGTTGCATCATTAATCTTGATTTTTACTAAATGGGCTATCATGCTTCTTTTAAGAAAGAAAATATTTGAATATTAAAGAATAAATCAAGTAAATACTTAATAAACTCTTTCTATTATTTTACTGGTACGATTTACTTAACTCCTATAACTCTAATCATCAGCAGCTTCTATCAAACATTTTCTAATCGAGATTCAGAAGAAGGTACGAACAACAATTCTAATATATTTCTTTCTTCTTATCTTTTCATGTTTCATTAACTTGACTTCATTTTTATTTCATTAAACTTTAAGTTATGAATGTACTTTTCACTTTTAGAGTGTTGAAGTGAATATTTATTCATAGAGAGATTCTAAGATGACTTTGTTTTAAGCAAAGTTACATTAACTTTGTTAATCTCACCATTGATTGAGTGGGATCCACCACTAATTCAATGGTGAGATCAACAAAGTTATGCTTACTTTGTTTAAAACAAAGTAAGCATAGCCCACACCTTATTCATATATTTAAAAGTTAAAAATTATTTATATGTTATTAATAATATGTATTATTGTTTGGAACCCATGAAAAAAAATTTATGGACTCGCCATTGAATTCAAGGCGGCTCATCGGTTCAACGGTCTTTTCCATTTCAAAATAGTTTAATCTGATTCTTTTTATCCGTTAATTTCTTCAACCAGACTGAACTCATCGCTAATTTTCAATTTTTTTCGGTCGAACTGGAAGATCTAG
Source organism: Euphorbia celastroides (assembly GCA_948291685.1). Classification (NCBI taxonomy): domain Eukaryota; kingdom Viridiplantae; phylum Streptophyta; class Magnoliopsida; order Malpighiales; family Euphorbiaceae; genus Euphorbia; species Euphorbia celastroides. The sequence goes on from CAOJBJ010643171.1 coordinate 3,735, forward strand.
TCTAGTTTTAATTATTATGGTTATAACACCGGTGTAAATCATAAAAATCTAACTTAAATCAGGGTATAAACATCAAAAGGAGATTTTAAATTTTAAATTATTTAATTAAATTGACATTCAATTGTTATCTTACAGATTAGAAATTTTTATTTAATATATTGTCTTGAATCTTCAATTTATGTAATTTCAATTAAATGCTTGTTTTTGTATTCAGTGTATTTATTTTATCTCATTTCTAAAATCCAGTTTAATAAAAATATTAGTGACACCCTCTCTTTACTGGTTCAATGATCAGTTCAAGTTTGAAAATAGCGAGATTGACACTTTGTATAGAACATGGTAACAAATGGTTTCATGGTCACACCTCATGTTTCAACACATTTGTTGGATAATTTAGAGTAGTTGTTTATGGAGTTGGCGTTTGAGTTAAATGCCTTATTCATAGTGTGTACATGAAAAGATGTGTTGGTTGACGAAAATATTTGTTGGTTCATAAAAGACGTAATATTTCGAAAAAAAAACATAATGGTTTATAAAATTAGACTCATAGTTTAATGAATAGTCATCTTATTTCATGTTGGGACATATTGTTTCATGAAGGGTCATGTTGTTTCATGAAAATTCTTATTATTTTTATCAACGGATGCATGTGTCCATTCACGATGCATTATGCACCTCTATTAATGGGCTTCATTTGTGCTTAGGATTCACAGAAAATTCACAAGTAATTTCTTGAAATAGAGTGGAAGTAACAAGACATTATTGTTTTCCTTACCTACAAAAGTTCTTATCCTAAAACAAAATTATTACAGTTTGATTTACTTACAAAAGCATGTAAGTGAATTGATATCTCATAAGCCAGGTTCTGTTGCATTCATGATGTTTTGTAGGAAGGAAATATTGCTTAAAGGAAAACAATTAGAGTATCTCATGAAAAGCCCCTAATTTAGTACTTTATATTGTGATAAAGATTGCAATCGATTTTCTGCACAATCTTAACTTATTTCCTTTCTGCCATCCCTACATCATATTGTATGTACAAAATCTTTAAGCAATAGCATCTATAACCAGCATGAAGGAAATGATGACAAACTTCCATAAATTACAATTCGTAATCCAAAATTAGTGACCCACTCTCTTCACCGGTTCAATGAGTACGAGTCTGGAAACCATGGAATTCATACTTTGCACAGGTGGTAACAAAATGGTTTAATGGTCATGTTCCAATACATTTGCAGCTAGGTGTCATGTTTACCAAATCTGAAAGAAAACTATTCATGATGTCATTTCTCCATAGAATGCATTTTGTTAATACTGCAACCAATTTCGACTCGAGGGGGAGATTTTGAATCTGTGAAATCCGAGCTGAAAGGTAGTAAGAGAGGATTGACAAATCATCAAAACCGAAAATGCAAAGTCAGTAAGGGTTTGTTTGGCATTGCTGTCAGAGCTGCTCTCTCTAAAAATTGGTATCACAATTTTTTCATATAACATCATTTTTTTTTATTTTTATAGTGCATTTTGATCCTTTATATCAAAGAGTTGAGAACTGTTAAAACAGCTTTCCCAAAACTATAATCTGTTGCTTTTAGGGAAAGCAAATTGGGAAAGCAACTCCAAACAGGCTAAGTGGTTGTAACTTATTGCGAAAACTTTCTTTCCTATTTTCAATTACAACTCACTAGAAGGGAAATGTCTCTGCATGATTAATCAATTGTTTTGGCATGAATAAACTGCATAACTTCCCTTATCACTCATAGGCTATGGCCGAAATAAATACCTTTGTGAGTCCCATTCTATACCATAAAAGTCCTTTTAGCGTCTGATATATTGAAATTGCCTATTTGGTGTTTCACCTATCTAATTTTAGCATATCAAATGCTTACCTTAACTGAGAGTAAACGGCTTAGAAAAAGGAATAGATGACGTGTAAAATTCTTGTTTACAAATTCAACTGTATTATTTTATTTTGTCTACTTTTCTCTTTGGCTCAACTTTTCCATTGTAATTTTAGCCTATTTTTGAGTTTTTTTATTGTTCCTTTTTCTTATAGAATTATGTTTAAATGGGCTCTTTCTGCTTTTTTTGAATAGACCTTGGCACAATCAGTACTCTAGCAACATGAATTGCTTCACTGATGCATGAACAGCAGCAACTTCAACTTTTGCTATTACAAGCTGGACAAATGTACTGCAAAATCAATGTGTGGTAAAATACAGCTTCGGTTTTTTTTCTTTGAGCTACTATATAAGTATATCTTACTACTCGCAGACAATTTCACTTTAACTTTTTGTATCATTATGCAACATGTTCATTTTCAACCGCAAGCCAAAGAGTTCTAGTCCTCAAAAAATTTCGTAATAAGACACAATTAGTTACCATTAGTTTTCTATATATACACAATCAATTCGTCCTAATTCAAAGACCCCATCCCAATTCGATAAAATTGTTCTTAAATGAAAAATCGAGATTGAGTTCTAAATTAAAGTTGAAGTTCACATTTGATGGTCAAATAAGATTAATATATAGTAAACGATTAAACCATACAAGCAATATGCAATGCAGTAGACAACCATAGGAACCGACAGTGTTAGGGTAAATGTTTAATGTTCTAAAATCATATAGGTGAGGCATTAAATAGGTAATTTCAATAGGATAGACACCAAAAAGGTTTTTATATTATACATCAGGACCCAAAAAGGTATTTAAGTTGGTTGTGGCCTAAGGTGACATTTTATAGCATTCACAAATGGTTTTGTAATCTTTAGCGTAGTACAAGAATAAACTCAAAAGTGTGATGAATGAAATGGATGTTTCTAACTACCACATAGTTACCATAAAAAATTAGCACAAATAGCCTAGTGTTTTCCTGAACCACTAGGTCCACTACACCATATATTGTCTCGCCAAACTATTCACATGGCTTCATATTTGTTCATGTTGAAGATTCTATATTGTATATGGAAAAACGCCAAATGCTTTTTTATGATTTTTTTATTGCCTTCAAAATATTTGTTTTATTTTTTCATAAAAATTAAAAGGATTGATAAGGGAATTTGTATCATCTATTTGTACTAGAACAAGTGAAATACAAACTTTAATGGATCTTAGCTTCTTACAATGTACTGATTGTGACTCCAATGATTTCATATTGAGAGGAACCCAATGATCCTCTAAGATTTCATTTACATTAAAATTGCGCGCATATTTTTCCTATTCTAGTTATAGAAAAAGACAACACTACCTACTTTGAAATTATCATTACTGGTAGTGCACGACATTAATTTTCTAAATATTGTGTATTAAGGGACTTGAGGGCCTCCAACTTCAAAGATTTTTAGCACGTGCACACACAAGATGTTCTATGTATTTGAATCTACTAATGTTATACCCGATGTTATCAAAATCGGACTTAATAGTGGACCGATAAAATTAATGGGTACAACTTTTCACGGTTAAATCGGTTTTAACTGAGATTCCATCGATTGTTATTTTACTATTTTAAATAGATAAAATATGTATTTATCAAATATAAGGTGGGTTATATATAAATATAAAATCATAAAAATAAACAAATATCTCAATAAAATAATGTTATAAAATAATGTTATTCTTAGAAGTTGGTATCACAAACTTTTCATATAACATCATTTTTTTTTATTTTAACAGTACTTTTTGATCCTATATGTCAAAAATTTGAGAACTGCCAAAACAACTTTCTCAAAATCATAATCTACAACTTGTAAGAAAAACTTCAAAATGGAGCTTTCAGGGAAAGCACCGACCCTTACTACAATTTGTAATTATTCATGTTAAGTGTAGAAAACTATATGGCTACATTGTGAATAATTTGTGATATATTTTATTAATAAAAAAGTAAGGTATATATAGGAATTATAATATGCAAGTAAGGAAACAAAATAAGTTAATTCCCATAACTATGCCACTAATTTCTCTAACAATTAAATCCCTAATTAATATTATTTATTTATTTCTTAATATTAAGAAAAAAAAATAATAAATGTTTTATATCTTTTTTAATTTTGAACAACAATTAAATAATATATATAAATAAAATAATTCTATAATATTATAGAATATTAATAATAATAAATGTATTTTGGAATCAATGAAATAAAAAATACTGGTTAATGATGATTCTTTATTGATCTGAATTCATTTCTGTGAAGTAATAATAGTTCACGCTAATTATTTTTTCTGAAATTGGGAGAGCAAAAAAGTTGAGATGTGGATTGCAGTCGGTAGGGTCATACATAACTTTTAACATGAAATGAACATTGACTTATATTTATAAATTCTATGAAATGAACACTGAAGTTAACTATATATTTAAATTCTCAAAACTTTAACATGGTATGAACATTGAATTAAATTCCTCCTAGAACTTTGAAAACTCCAAAAGGAGTATGCTTCAGATGCTTGGGCTTCGTTTGAAATATATTTGTTGTACGGTTTGTATTGGTCCGTATATGAGCAATATGTTGAGAAACACAAATGATTGTATTTTATATATATATAGAAATGAAAGTTACACATTTGAAGGTCCAGCCTTGAATTATTTGTTTATTTAGTTTATATATATATATATATATAGAGAAACCCTTGAACCATCCCAATCAACAGTCTCCTATCAATCCTTCTTTGTTTGGATTTGTCTCCAACCTCTATTTTATTCTTCGTTTTGTTTGTATTTTCACTTCATCGTAATTAATATTACTTCAATTCCATTACAACCTGCAAATAAGGCGCAAAGGTAGAACATCAATTAGACCACACCCCACACATCAAATCAAATGGAATGAATTGAATTCTTTCAAGAATTTTGATTTCAAAACTCCGAAAATAGAAAGTAGCTATCAGAATATCGAAAGCCTAAGCCATGCCTAAACACTATTTTCAAATCAATATATCATAATTTATAATGTGTTTTTACAATTTTCGACATTTGTGTGTGCCCGACTTTATGCATATTGTAAATCAAGGTCTAAACATTGTTTTAAGTTGTCACCCGATTTATGCATCTAGATAATATATTTGAAAAATGTAGAATATCATGTCGATTAATATTTTTGTATGCCCAGGCTAAACCCCAACTTTGGCCTAAGTAATTCCCGACTAAGTTGCAAAGGCCCTCTTCCATTCGGCTAGTGCCTAATGCTTTGGTATATGAAAAAGTGGAATAAATAGAGAGAAGATAAAGGAGAAAAAGTGAGATTACTCATAGAAGTGAATTTTGACTTTGCCAGCATCAGGATTAGCAATGATTTTAAAAGCTTGTTGAGAAAGGTCAATGGTGCCTTGGCATCCAGAAGGGCAGTAATCAACAAATTTAACCACGACGCTTTTGCCAGTACAAGGGTGAGGCCCTCCATTAGTGGCCCCCACACATTTTACTCTGTATTTTTTACCACACACTGCCCCATTCTTCCACAATGCATCACTTGCTGCTGCTATCATCACTCCATCATTTTTATTCCCATAACATGCCGACGCTGCAATTTCAAAATTACTCACGTTGCATGTTTCTGTTACTTCACTATATAAAAGTTATAACTTTTGCCAAATTCATACGTTGAACAACAGAAAGTTAGAGGTGCCAATAAACATTTGTGATAATCACACGCGAGTGAAAATATTTTATTAATTTCCCTTTGATTATATGAATGGAAACTTACGGACGTAAGGAGCAGTGTAAAAAGTGGCAGTCCCTTTTGCTGCATATGAAACTGAAACTAGGAAAAAAATCATACTCACTATTAGAACTGCCTTTTCCATTTTCACAATTTTTTTTAATGAGAATCTGTGATTAAAGAAGCATGTAACTTGGGTTTTTATAGAGACTTTAAAATGTCATCAATCAGCATCAAGTCGATGGAAAGCATCAGATCTTATACAACTCATCGAAATTCTTTCTATATTGTTCTTTGGAATTATCGACTTGACAATACATTCATGCTAAACACTAAATGAAATAAGGACAAAGTTTTTATTTTTAATATTAATTTAGTTTAGAGCTAGCTCCTTGTTTACAACATCATTTTGTCCATTATATATTGGGCATAGACTCGTCATTCTTTGACATTGGAATTTTTTCGATCAAATACATATTTTGCCTGACACTTGTAATTATCAGTCCCCTTTTTGTGACCTACAATGCTTAAAGCCCTATTTTGAGACGTGCTTAAATTTCATGGTATTTTTCTTAACTTAAACTAGTAAAACATCTATAGGAAAAGTTGTTTCACAAAGTTGAATCTATATATAACTAGACATTGTTATGCAATGACCATGGTTTTCATTCGACCCGTAGCTGAATTAAATCGGTGGTTGAACCAAATTTTCACAATAAAAGTTTAAAGGACCATCCTGGTGAGGAATTCATACCATGTTCAGTCGGGGTATAAGAGTTGCAAAAGGCGCCGAAAAAGACAGATTGTGCCTCTGAACCCTAAAATCCAAAAACCCTTACCCCGAAAAGCTATCGTGAGTACTTCTCCGAAAAAATTCAAAAAAAGTAAAAAAAAACTCAAACTTAGTCTACTAGTTGATCGGCTAAATTGCTTCCACATGTCAAAAAGATTCTAGAAAAGGGAAACTAGCCGAAGAGGGGAAACCAACAAAGGGGGTTAACTAGCCAGTAGGTTAGTTACTCTGTATAGGGCTTATATAGAGTAACTAACTGGTTAGCTATTTATAGGCCCTAGGGCTAGGGAAAATCGGTTCGTTGGCTGAATTCTACTTGATTCAAAAGTTGACCGGTTGGCTAGTTTATGACTGGAAAATGTCTTGAAATAGCACTCATTTCTCACCATTTCACAACATTAAAAACGAACTCAAATCATCCCCAAAAAGCCTTTAAAGCCATAAAACAGTCCTAAAAGCCCTAAACAAGTTCCTAAAGCCTCTTCCAAGCACTTTTCGAAGGCATTCTAGCCTAAATTTTCACCGAAAACTGGCTTTCAAAGCCTTCGAAAGATCCTAGCATCTGAACATCTCACTACATCATAGATGGTCTGTAGCAACCCCTGCCAAGTATTGCATAAAGTCCTAAAAACGTTGTAATAGTAATTTAGGCAACTCTTTTTCCAAAAAAGGTGGTTCTTATAGCCGTTGCCTAAAGTGTCTTTGGCAACTCTTTAGCCTTCATAAGCAACGCAGAAACAAGTGTTGCCTTATAAATCTGTGGCAACACATTTGAACGCATAGGCATCTCTTGTGGAGGGTTGTGTTAACATGACAACAATTTATACTGCGTTTGTTTGGCTACAACAAGCAACACATTTTTGGGCTCTTGCAACCCTTATCGTAATTAGTTAATTTCGCATAGGCAACCTATTCACAAAACAAGTGCAACTCTTTTTAATTGAACATGTTGCATTACACCTGTATTCATAAGCAACCAATTATATGCTATATATGCTACACATATTAATGAAAAATAATAAAGGTACAACAAAAGAAACAGACCTGAATATTCAATAATATTGTACTTTAATATTCAATACTTAGAACATATAATCTCTGTCCTAAAGAATCCTCAATACATATTAAGGATGTCAGTTCAAAACATCAAATCCAAAAGATAGATAAAGACTAGTAGAAAGAAGTCCAAAAGATGAGTCTATTCAAACTAGTCCAAAAGATAGAAGTCCAAACCGAAACACATCATGCATCTTTAGAAGAATCACTGTCACCATTCTCACTTAAACCTTCACAAGCATCCTTCATGTTAATAGAAGTTGCTTTATAGGCATAGTCATGTTCTCCTTCACAGTGGCGGAACCAGAAATCAATGAGGGGGCCGGACTTTCAACCAAATTTTTTTTGACAAGGAGTTTTATTTATGTATTATCTCCGTATGAGGTCTCGAACATGAACATTGTAAGTATGAATAGACTTACGTAAATCCAGATAAAAAACTATATCATTACGATCTATTTCTACATGTAAGATTTTTCTGGGTTTATTAAACGAAACATTACTTGGTGATTCATCCAATACTCTAGGCCTTTTTTATCCAAAATACTTTAGCATTTAAAAAAAAAAATAAAAACAGCCTATAAAATTGAAGTCAATACAAATTAAATCAGTCAAAAAAACAAGATAAATTTCATATTTTCTATTGGAAATTCACATAATATGCAAATATATCTAATTAAACATTGGTAAAATCTCTT